>JARJDT010020597.1:0-16412 GCA_030264655.1 Leptusa sp. GC000079
CTGTGATTCGACGTGGATCGTAGAACCGAACCGGGTGATCTATTAATACGTTGTAAATTTAAGTAAGCATGAACTAAACTCCCCACAGAGTGTTCTTTGGACAAATTCCCAATCATTAATTTTTTTTTAAATTATCAAAGATTAGTATATTACGTACCATGTGTTGTAAATGGCATATTGCACACGAAGCGTACTTTCGCGAGTGTGTAATGCTCTTACGACACACGTTACGTACTATACTTTTTCTACGACCAATTTTCTAGTTTTGAGTGTAAACTGAGTGCGTACTCAGTGGTAGGTGGCGCTTTGTACAAAAATGAGCGTATACACTAGTAGCGGTCGTAGGAAAAAGATTTAAAAAGTTGTTGATTGTTTATTAAAATTCATTTAGTCTTGAGTCGTTTTTGAATGTTTTTGGAACACCATGTAATGTTTCTTGGAAATTTACGACATCTGTATAGCTTGGTCTAGATGGTCTTTGCTGGCCAAATGGTGGAAATACCCCTATTCCACAATATGCGCTTTGCCCATAATACATTAGACGATATACGACGTCCTGTCTGACCGTCTCTAATGCGAATCCCAATCCTGAACGCTTTCCTCTCTCGACTCTACTGTCTTGTGCAACTGATACCAAACCCAAACGCAAACCAGAATACGGCACCGAATATGCCTGCATGCATAGACATTAGACAATTCAAATGCATCCCTTAAAGGAAACCTCGACTCCTTTAAGATATATAGGATATAGGTCCCGCACGAGATGTGCAAGTCGGACAGAGACAGAGCCTCGAATAAATGCGAACAGACGTTTTCTTTTGGTTTGAAGTATGTACAGCGAGCAGTGATTCGCATTTGGCTGAGGCTTTGCCTTTGGCCTCATTGCCCATATGACTGGCCGTTATCAACCCGGCGATCTTCCCGCTTTCCGTTTATGCCACGTGACACCGGCTATTGTCTTAGTTTCGCTTGATGGCACTGCTATGTTCTAACTGTTCTAAGTTCACTTTGACTTCGGTAAAGGTTTACTACTCTGACTGGTGATAGTGACTGGGGTAAAGTGTCTAGTGGATGATAGTGATAGTGGAAGATCGGAAGGGTTCTGTCAGTGGACGGACATGAATTTAGTGGCCATTCGTCTTCGTGATATACGATTGGAACCCGTGGGCCCATCTGAGCGTTAAGGCTTCGTCAAAGCTAACACCCGCACGACGTATCGTCCGTATCGCGTATTATCCTTTTTTTGTTTTTTGGCCCTTTTGATATCGCATTAGGGTTGAAACACTTATGAAAGATATGATTGAAATGTTTATTAATTTCAACTTGGAATACGATTAATACCTATAATCCTAATTGATAGTAAAAGAACTTTGGAAATAAATTGATGGAACTTTCGAGGAGTTTTTGCGCCAAAGCTATTTTGAAAATCCTTTAAGTTACGCGGGATTTATAGTAAATTTGAATTGTTATGTTTAACTCTAGGCAACACAATTTGCACAAACAATAATCTCTATGATCAGTTTTCAGAACTTTATTTCTGGAAAAAAATGGACGAATTGCTGAAATAAACAAGGATTCAAATAAAATATGCATTTAAAAAGGATTTATTTTAAAATATTAGAATAATTATACAAAACAACAATATGCTGTCGTACTGTTATTGTTCGATTTCTATTTACACTGCTCTATCCACAGCATAAATATGTTAAATCACATAATTATTAATGTTTTTACAAATAATATGTACACTTTTACTTACAGTCCTTACGGTATTTACTCATTAACAATAACAAAATACATAATTAATAACTAAACAAATGTAAAATCATACACGTAATGCGATCATTTTCAATGTTTTCGTTTACATTTTATTTTAGTTTTAAATTTAATTCGCTTCACTTATTTGATAAATTATTAGTTGACTAGGAGTAATAACTATAGTGTTTTAAAATCACCTACATTTCATGATAAATTGATGGAATTATCTTAATTATTTGCTTATTATTTATGTAAATTTTAAAATCATATTGCGTTTATAAGGCATTTTGAAGCAATTCAAATTTATTAATGTTGAGATTCTCTAGCTAAATGGCCAATTACTTAATTGAAAAAATATTATTTTACGCAATAAAACAAAAATTTTCTTCTTGTCGTTGCATCCATTTTGTAGTCATCTGAAATTGCCAACTGCATAAGAAAAAAGTAAAAAAATCATGTAAAATAAAACAAGTTATGTCTATTTATCATCTTTTAATGAAATCTTCTTTTTCTTTCATAGCATCATCTTTTCGTTTTAATCATTGTCAATTTATTACAAAAATATCTCAAATCAGTTGTTTTTGAAACAATTTTCCAGCACAAAGAATTTACTTCTTTCTTTATTTGTTTCTTCTCCTCTCTTCAATACATTTCAGCTAGTCTATTTTTAAAATAATTTAACAATAAGAAAACATTCAATCAAGAGACTCATAATTCATTTTCTACACATTAAATTATGTTAAAGTTAAAAGAAAATTCTAAACAACTTATCAATCACATTTTTTTCATGTTGTTTTATTTAAATTATTTTGTTATTGAATTAAAATGATCTACTTGCACCTTGCTTGATTGCACATTATTTAACACAAGTCTTCCAATTCTAGTCTATTGATTGCAATATTACAAGTGAATAGAAGAAAGTGTTAATTAATTGAAATTGAAATTTTCGTTACAAAAAATAAGATGTAGCAATTGAATTATACATGTTTAAGCTCACTAATTGTTTCTTACAAGTTTATTTACAACTATTTGCTAGTATAATACCGTATGCCGCATTGAAATCCTTCAAATATGTTATTTGTCATCTTCACATTACAATTGTTAAATTATTATTCACGAAGAATTCGCAACGCGGTCGAACTAAGCCTATTTATTTGCATTTATTATTAAAATCGATTAAAATGAAGTAATATTTTTGTTATTAATCAGTCTCATTAAGGAAGGTAAATGTTTGTGTATCTTGCTGTACACTAGCATTTTCTTCGCCGTCGAATCAAAACTCAAAACGGCCTATTTAACTAAGCGACAGGTCGACGTCGTTCTCATCCGTGCTTCAACTTTATCACTGCGAAATTTCAGCCTCTTTGTAGGAATTTGCTGTTCTTTCTTCTTTTCATACCAGGGGGACTGGTCATTGTTGAGAGTTGGCTTGTTGAAGACGTCGTCTTCGCATGAGGTGAGCGCTCCTTCCGACATAGAACGCGGAAGCGAGCAAGCCTTATAATTATGTATACACATGGTTATAGTTTAAAAGAGAACGTCGATCAGTAGACGTAGATTTGCTTCAATTGGGGTCGCAATTCGGCGGGTATCGTGTAGGCTTCCGTTTCGGGCTTCTTCTTGACGAGACGGCGCCATCGGCCGCCCAGATTTTTTCGGACGCCACGAACGAAACCAGGTCGCTCATTTGGCAGGCTCTGTACATTCGCATCCTATAAAACAAACAGCAACTGTTAGCATTTTGTCGCCGAGCAAACAATTAAATTTTCAGAAAACAACTGCAATATTGATGCGAAACAAAGTCAAGTATTGGAAACACTCGGTAGATAGGTTTTTATTTGGCAGCTTGACACGTGGAAATGAACGTGTGCAAACTATTTTGTATTCATCACTTTTATACAGCAAACACGAAACGTGCTTAACATGGCAATGGCATTGCATTGATAAAAACTCATTAAAATTATCAATTGATAAAAGTAAAATTCATGCAAAAGTTGCCCGTTAATGAATATTCAAAGTGGTTTAATTAAAATTTGGAACTGAAGCAAAAACAAAGTTCATTTTCACGTTAATTAAGTTGAAATTTTAATGCCATGTTAAATTTTAACGTTCTATAATGACGAAATGAGACCTTCAAATTTTATTTCAAATGACCGCGTTCAATGTCCTCAAAGCTCAAAAATTCACAATGGCATATAAATTAACTGCCAATGCAAAAATTCGAATTTTGACGGTTTGGCCAGTTACTTGCTAACCGATAAATTGTTGATGCTTCAAGCAATATTAAATAACGTGTGCAACTTCCTTAATTATTCAATTCAACTATCGTAATTTGTAATGAAAATAATTACTAGTTCTGTCGACTAATCTAATTAATGGAACAGAAACAGCCTTAGTTTGAGTTGAGTGCAATTAAACTTGATGGTTTCCTATACAATAATTGAGAAGGCAAATTAATTTGGCAAATTCCAAGGATTTCATTCCATGCAACAACGCAACAGCCATCAATTTAAATTGCATGCTAAAATGAATGCTAGAAACGATACATGTGAGATTTTGAAATGAACAAGACACAACAAACATGAATGAATCATGCAAGCAGTTGATTTCTTTGATATATCTTTATTAAATTAAAAATCAGTCTTACAACAACAATAATAAATTATGTTCATATCAAAAATGATAAGTAAAGCAAAAACAATAACAAATAAATTAGTATCACAATCACAGATTAGTTTCGTAAGTACGATTGCGGCAGGCAGCTGATGTGCAAATGCAATGATTCGCGACAAATAAATTTAGATTCTGAATATGCGCAAATGATTAGTAATTGTTGTCTTCTTGCACTAGTCACTTTGGTTTATCGTTTTTAAATTGTCATCCATAGTTTAAGCAACAAGCAACAGGTCGGAAAAGTTAAAAACTTGCAAATTTATTTTTGCGCGGAAAAAATGAGAAAACATCAGCTTTCACTGAGCGGTTACGGTTGTCGCTTTGTAGCTTTCAACCAACCAAACGATGAGGCCAAACTCTGTATTCTTTGTGTAAAAACACAAAAAATACAGAGAAACAAACGATTGTTAAATTTGCCAATTAGCGATTTGAATTCTGCAAAAATTAGAAACTTTCCAGTTGAAAGTTTTCGCAATTCTTTGTCCTTGTTTCTATTGCCTGTTGCTAGTCAAAACTTTTGTGAATACAAAAAAAAACATATTTCGATTTCGTTATGTATAAAATGTATGTTTTTAATGTGTTTCCATATCCGAGTGTCGTTTGCCGTCGTCGTTAGCATGTGGTAATGGTGGCTGTTGCATATGATGACCTAGTGCTACTAAAAAACGGTTTCATTGCGACTTGCCGACTTGCAACTTGTAAGTTTGCGCGGCGCGACCGTATTCATGTTTTATAACAGTTGCGCGTTCCGCCCGACCCGTCGTTACTTTTTCACAAGCTTCACATTTTAATGTGTTATCGATAAAACAACGGCTTGATGATGGGAACGTTATTTATCGCCAAAAGGAGGTCCCGCCGTTACTTTGCGACCGTTAAAATCGACATGGCGCGACCGGTTCACGAAAATCACATAACTGAACTGAAATTAACAACGCGCTGAATCTGCACCTGCAGTCAGACAAAAAGTCTCCGCTCTGAAAGGAATATGAGCTTAGCAACATGATGAATGAAGATGCATGCCCAAAATGCTTTCGCTCCCCCGTTAGATGATTTTGCTATTTGACTTTGTTTTACACCTTAACATTGCAGTTGTTTTCAGATTTGAGACTTTCAAGCACGAGTGCATCAAAAGTTCAAATGTAGGATGCCCTAGGGCACTCTAGGGTGCCCGGGGGTGCTCTAGGGTGCCCGGGGGTGCTCTAGAGCACCCTGGGTAATTCGGGTACGTTCACGCAGCCTACCTGTGTATTGTTGTACAGTGGCTGCGGTTGTGGGGGGTACTGCCAAAGGGCGTACGTTGTTCTGAACGAATCGCCATTAATCTGATTCAAGTTGTTTTGTTGACCATTAGCAACAACGTTATTGTTGTTAGTCGTTGGGATGGTCGTGAGGGTGGTTTGCTGCGTCGCCTGAGGCGGCGGCGGCGGCGTCGTCGGCTGATGGAGGACGACGTCCGTTACTGGATGCACGCTGTTGCTGTGCTCTTCGCGTTTTCGCAGCTTGCTGCGAACAAGACGAATGGCAATCATAGTGCCGTTGCTGCCCACCATCTTGCTTGTTGGGCCGCGGGACGTAAAACCAAAGATAGCAATTTTTAGGCCTTTTAGTAACCGCGTGTCTCAATAGCCTCCCAAACTCGTGCGAGTTTAGAAGAACAAGTTTTGATAACGAAAGTAAATGTAATCCAAGAAAGTTTTGGTTTTTTTTGGTTGTTGCGTTGTGAGTGAGTGGCTCAGATATCAAACTCGGGCCACTTTCGCAACGTGTGTTGAAAGTTGTAAAGTAATCCAAGTAATGTTTTTGGGACACAATCACAGTTTTGTTCTATATTATTAGTTATAGTTATATAGCACAAGTAGCACAAATTCACGAATTTAGCTAGTTCGTTGGTTTGTTTCTACTTTTTTTTTGTAGGTTTGACTAGAATCGTTTGAAATTGTTTGAAACGCGTTCTGCGAACATTGATTGTTCGCGCACGAATTGATAGCAAAGTTTTAGACTGTTTTGGACAAAGTTAGCGAGAGTGACTAGCGTGGATAGCTAAACGACTTCTCACCAAGCAGAGCGTACCGTGTCTAAAGCGCCTGAATGCGACTTGCCGCTTTATATAGCGAGCACGACGGTGACGTTTTGTTGGATTTTACATTCGAATTCGTGTATGGCAGTTGGTGAGAATGTGTTGGTGACGACGCGTCGCCGACGCTCGCGCAGCACCAGGCCAAGCTAAACCGAGCAAACTTATGGGGAACACTGTACACGCTACTTCTCGGCAGTCATTCTCGGAGAGTTCAGTTCAGACTTCAGAAGCACAAGGCTTGCAAACACCGTTTATAGGGTAGAGAAGGCAGAAGGCAGACATACAATATTCGGATTGGAAACCCAGCAACCATCATGATTTCGGTCGATGCAGGGCAAAAGCCCTTCTTTCAGTTATATGCTTCTTGCGCATCGGAAATGCCTCGCTTGGCCTTTTGTGTTTGCATTGAGACATTGTATATCACGAGTTTGATCCCATATTTTTCTGTCTCAACTCAAAGCCTACAAATAAGCTTCGAACCTTTCACAATTCTCCACATGCATACAAAAAAACACTCAAGAAGTAGTTTAATATATCGAAAAACTAAAAACGTTCGTTAGAGGGCAAAGAATGTGAACAAACTTTTTGGAATTGTCTGTAATGTAAGAAATTAGCCTGGTCAATGATGACAAAGATGGTGGTTGGTGAGTTCAACGACAGATAAAAGCACAACAACATTTCCTGTCGTTTTTGCTTACTTGGCAAGAATTAACTCACCAAATAGTAAATTGTTCCTGAATTCTCTGAGTCTAGTAATTTCTTTATTTCTAGAAAACCGTTTACCGATGCCAATAAGCTTAGCTTGGGCACGAGTTAGCTGTTAATAGAGGTGAATAGGAACAATTTACGAAATTGTTGTTAATCAGCTGCAATCAGCTTACTCAGTGCATATGACTAATCCACTGACAAGCATGTAACATAGACGTCTAGACAAAACAGACAGTACTAACTCTACCTATATGCTAAAAACTTGAATTTACTAATAATTTTTCTAATTGTTTTCCTTTCGAATGATGCGATAAATGCAAAGTGATTTTTTTGCAGAATTTATATCTTTGTTATCACTTCAGTTCAAATCAAACGTTATCTTTGTTGCCGGCAATGTAATGTAAATGTAGAAATGTGCTTAGGAGTACGAACTCGGCGGATATTGACAAGTCACAAACCACACAAAGTTTTGAGCGTCTCAGTCTAATTTTAACAGTTGGCTTGGAATAGATTCGGTAAACCGTTAAAACCGTTAAATTTCAAATATTAAGTTGTGACTGCAACGGATCTTTCCAAATAGACCACAGCAAGTTCTAGTTATAGTTTTAATTCTGATATGAAGTTAATTGTTTAACCGTTGAATGAACCATTCACCCATTCGCTATAGAAAATACGCCGGATAATCATAGATCAAACCTCCATTCATCCGTTAGCCTCTCATGCCTTCAACTCTTCAAGTGCTTGTACTTTGTGAATTGTGTATATTTGCATAATTTACAAATGCAAATAATGGCTACATTGAATATGGTTCATTAGCTTCTCATATTCAATATTCAGCAAAATGGCAGTGTTCGTCGTCGTCCTCAATAAATTAATATTCCATCCGAACGTCCGAAGTTAACATTTAAATTGGTATTGTTTGCCTTGTAGTTGCTTTCCTTCGGCAGAAATTAATCAGAAATCGCGTAATTCAAGCGAAATTTTAAAATTTTAGAACGTCGCAGTTTATTTTCAGAATCAATGTAATTGTTGCGACGAGAAAAACCCAAATATTTAAATGACTTCTGTGTATTCCGGCCTTTTTTTGCTCTTGACGTTCGCTTATGTTAATTAGTTTAATGGAAACCCAAAAACGCAATTATAAATGCAAACAAATACTTACAAACTGTTGGAACATTTAAACTTTGCCCACTTTTGACGCCTCATTTTATTTTCGCTCTGTCTCTGTCAAACAGGTTTCCGCAGTCATTTGGAATTTCATTCAACGATTTCTAGTATTTTCCTTTATTGTTGTAACAAAGTTGTAACATTAGAAGGTTGCTAATGATTTTTGTATTGTAAACAGCAATCTTTGAGAGAACATTTTTCAGGAGAATTTTGATAGCGTTTTGTTGGTGGGTGGATGTATAGAATTATTCAACAGAATAGTAGCGAATAATAAAACTAATTCAAAATTCATGAGTAATTTTATCATTAAAATTACTATTTAATAAAAAGTACAGACTGTAATGAGTCATTCTTTTCGCAAAAGTAGAATAATTGCTGGCAATTTCCATACAATGTTGTACGCCATTGGATGTTGGAATAACTAGTACTTATGGTTGTTGCTGACAATTTAATTGTATGCATTGACGAAATTATTTTTACGGTTTTATGACTTTTCGATTAGTTTGCAATTATTTGCAGATAATATAATTGATGTTTGCATTTTCATATTTGATTTTGGTGTTACCTATTTTTAGTTTTTATGTAGTAAAATGTAGTTAACTAGTTAGTATTCAACATTGAAAAGTTCCCAGAAATTTGCAAGCTGCTTCGATAATGTAATACTAATAACACGTTAGACTGTCTAACATCACAGTAAAAATGTTTTGAAAATTTCATGTTAATCACCCAACATTCAAATGATGAATTTACGTAAACATTTCAATAGAAAGAGTTGAAACGTTAAGAAGTAAAATATTTCGGGAAAGTTTTATTGTTCAAGGCAAATCTAGAGTTTGAAACTTAAAAGAAAAGCTTTCATCAATGTATGCGTGCTTTTGATTTTTAGAACAAAGTCCAAGTTTACGTTTTGGCTTCTTTAATGCGTACATTATTTTCTTTGATGATGACGACTTAGTGAAAGATCGCAATAATGGAAAGAAAATATACGTAATCACGATGCAGACTATTGATGTGCATTTATGATGAAAGCACAACTTTGTTTATTTACATATTCATATTCGCCCATAACATACGCTCGTTTTACGTAAGTAATGTGTTTTTAAGATTTACGTTTTCAATTTCAACAAGTACATCGTTCCAAAAATGATAAATATAATTTATTTGCACTAATTTTGAAATCAAATATAAATTATACAAAAAACTGATGAAAAAGGAAAAATAAATTTGTTTATCAAAAGTCTAGAACGCAATTACAAATGAACTTAAAAATTAAAATTTCAAATGTATTTATTTTAACGTAAAATACATATAATTGCTCAACTTTAAACAATTTACAGTTTAAACATGCATGGCATGAATTCATTTTACTTTTTTTCCAGTTTTTACCAAGTCGTTGTAAACAGTGTGAAACACAAAATCAATATTCATATAATATCGACTTCAGTTCCAACAAACAATTGATAAATTAGAAACGTTTTAAAGAATTTCATTAACAAAAACAATAACAACAACAACAACACGATCAACTATACCTATACAATTCAAAATAAAGGGTGGTGAATTCTAGAAATTAATGCGACTAATTAAAAAATTAACAACGAACTATCAAATCAATAAACTGATTCACGACTCGACGGAGCGACAGATAACTATGACGTACTTCAACGTGAACGTACGGTCCACAATCTGATAAAAAAGAAGCGCGGAATTTCGTAAAACGTATCAAATTTGCGTTCGTAAACAAATTGACAACAATAAAAACACTATAAACTGTTTGTTTATAACAAATACGTAAAACCCGACGACGTTACACAAGTGTTTTTTCTTTGCAAATTCGCAAATGCTTGTGATGGCGTGACCAATAAGTTATTGATATTAAAATCGTATTAGACTGGAAACAAAACAACGCAAAGTACTTTACTTTACTTAGAAAATACAAATTTACCTTTTCATTGTTTATAATTAAATGCAGCGTGTTATTTGTTATTGTTTGAATATGCCTAGCTTGTTGCTTCATTTCATATTTTCAGCAGACAATGTAGACATGAAAAATCAAGTTCATTTACGTTTGTAATCTTATTTTGACAATGTTTATAAATTGTTTATTTATAAACTGCACTCTTAAAATACACAAAAGGCGTATTCAACAATATAAATATCCTTAAATTTTTTCAATTATAGTTTTAGTGCAAATGAAAATTTCAATAAGTTGTGCAAGTTTTGGAAGGTAAGTTGAAGGAACTTTTGATAATAATCTCACCACTTGAAATTATTTATTTATTGGTATTAATAGGTTTGCAGGCATTTTTAAATGTTGCGCAATTTGTTGGGTATTTTTTATTGGAAAGCTTCCGCGACATTGTTCCTGATAACGCGATAACTGTGACTTCATTTCCAATTTATGACGCAGTATATTGGAAATATTTCACCAAATACTCAAATGCAAATGGGCAAGGATTCGGGAATTAACCTGATTTATTTCGGTTGGAAATCCAAATTGCAATCAGGAGTTCGGTTGCAAAAGTTATGTCACCGCATGCGAAAAGCCGACACATAAATATGTCCGCGACAATTCTTTTTTTACTGATGCAGATAAATTGGCAGTAGGCTGATTGTATAAGAAACCGGTCGGAACACGGCGTCCAGTCGTCCGGCCAAGTTCCACAAAAACATTCCTGCCGGTCCCGACCCGACATCCATTGTGCCAACTTACTCTAAAGCTTAAGTTTCGAGCTGAGTCTCACCGTGGGGGCGGCATAATGACTTACTTATATTTATTTTATTAGCCTGTAAAACATGAAACTTCCAAAGTTTTATTTTCTCTCTTGATGCCAACTCAACATATGGCTGTCTGAGACGTTGAAACTGTTGGAAGTCAAATGCAAATTAAACAATTCCTATTCTCATTACAGACCTTTCAGAAAATAACGGTGAGTT
This sequence comes from Leptusa sp. GC000079, assembly GCA_030264655.1. Lineage (NCBI taxonomy): Eukaryota > Metazoa > Arthropoda > Insecta > Coleoptera > Staphylinidae > Leptusa > Leptusa sp. GC000079. Next base: position 11,321 of record JARJDT010020597.1, read on the forward strand.
TTACTTTTACATCATACCTGATCGTTTATTTTGGAAAATCCTTCAATGTTCATTCATTTATTCTATTCAAAAATTCTAAGGTTAAAAACTTTATTTTTAATTTTGTAGTTTGAGTTTCCTTGAAGACCTTAGTTAAACGGTAATTAAATTAAAATTAACAAAATGTTTTGTGGCACTCAGTACTACGATTTCGTAATGAATACCTAATGTTAATTCTGATGGGCAAAATTACTAAAGAGATAATGTTTGAACAAACTTTTCTGCCAAAAATATAAATTGCAGTTCTATTGTTAATTTTAACTTTGTCTAAAGCAAAACAGTGAAATTCAAAGCCAAATAAAACAAACAATCATTATATCATATTTTATGTATATACAGAGTGATCGAATGACATTGTAAACTAGTTGAATTTCGCGCCAAAAATAATGTCAAAATAGCTTGCGAATCCCATCAGTTTGACATTTATTTATGGCGCGAAATTCAACGGGTCTTCAGTTATATTTGATCACCCTGTAAACAAATTCATTATTATATGGCAAAACTTTCATTGCAACTTTCAAAATTAGCAATTGAACATTTTGGGTGTGTATAAAATGTCTGTTATTGTTGCAAAATTTTAATGAGTTCAGTAGGCACAAGGCACAAGTTTTTGTAAGTATTTCAATTATATCGGCAAATTGAGAATGTGCAACAAAATGTTGCAAATTGCAAATCATCTAAGCAATTATGAAATTGAACAAAAAACCAACGAGCACTGGTTTGAAAAGTGGAGTTGTTCACAGATAATGAATGCTGAGAGCTTAATTGAAACGGTTAATCGAAAAAATATCTATTAAATTATGTAGTTCATAGTACAACAGGTGCCAAAATAGGATTTAAGCAGTTTTTTAATTGCTTTCTTCCTTTCTTTATTAAAGTTGCAATTTGCAATGATTTTCTAAATTTGGAGTTTTAGTGATGTACTTAGGAGATTTGTAATATTTTAAATTGAAATTGAACACGTAAATTCAATGTCAATAAAATAAAACAATTTAAGCCTATTGTAATTTGCGGTGCATGTCCACAAAGACAAAATTATTGTTTCCGGGTTGATTGGATCAATGCAAGTCCAATCAATAAGTGTCATCATCACTTAAAATTGTTATTGTCATTCATAGGTCAGCATACCGTACGGAATTGCGTTTCCTTGTCATTTTATTACCAACTATTTGCGAATGCGAATTCGAGTATGTAAAGTATGCGAGCGAAGTGTGTGCACATCAAATTTCACAACAAATTGATGGCAAAATAAATGGTTGCAAATTCACGTCGAAGGTTGCTTCCCAATTGTTCCTATTCCGTGACACATGCGGAATGTACGTGTTTTGTTCCTTATTCATTGCAAATTAAAGGGGTACCTAACAAACAACAAATCACATGATTCTAGGTGTCATCCATTTAATAACTTATTACATGATGCTTTGCTTTATTTGCTTCGAAAAATAAATAAATAATATGATGTTATTGTTATTGATGTACCTCTAGATACTTAGATTAAGTTTATTATTTTGTTTTGAACTTTTGTTTAAATTTTGAATGGCGAATGCTGCTCGCGTGTGGCAATCGAATCAACGTGACAGAGAAACGTGGATCACGTATTCAATTATTCAATTACCATTGAATGACCAACTGGCTATTATTGCCAATTTCTTACTAGCTTTATTTGAAGAATTGTGAAGTGCCATTGCACGTGTATTGTAATACTCTATACGGAAATGTCCGAATAGAAGACGCACATCATGAACATGATTGACAATGGAAACTTTCTGCTCCAATATGCAAAACGTACACTCAAATTAAGTGCATTGCACAGATGAAACTGTACATTTCCATCATTATATTCCATGTATGTCTTTTGTCAAGTGTTTTTTGTTTTGATTGAATCAATATTGTGATTTATAATTTTTCGCAGTTTGCGAATATCACGTTAATTTGTTAATGTAATTATAGCTAATCTGTTTTATTAATATATGCAAATATTATTTATGGAATTAGAAATGCAAAAATATGTATTAGTACCTTCTGTTGTTTATCACTAGTTTCTCATATCTCATTGCTGAAATATATTTAACTAGCAATTTCGAGAAACTGAAAAATTTCCTGAAAATATTTCAAAAATCCTAGTAATTATTTTTAACAAAGCATTTTACTCTGGAAACTCAATGTAAAATGCAAATATTTCAATTTCAATTGCATTCAATTGCACTTTACATGTGTTATCGCCATGCATGTTGTACTTACATACATACAATGAAAATGATCTTTATTATGTGCAGTAAAACATGGTAAGAAAGCACACGTGCCAAAACTGGATTAATTTTAATTGTATTAAATTTTAATTTGACCGAAATTTAATTGTAACAATTTGGAAGCAGTGAGCGGAAGCACGTATCCTTAATCAACATTATTAAATTATCCACCATAATAATTAAATACATGGTTTAACTGGATCAAAGGATTAGACCAAACCAAAGGATAAAACCACTTGATTTCTCATTTATACATTTTTGAAACATTTTAACAAAATTGCAACTGTCTTACGATAAGAATTTATTTAAAATGTAGGCTCGACTTTTATAATCAATTAATCTATCGAAAAAAATAATTGTAATCGTTTCTTTTAAAATGCATCTATTAAGTATTTTAAACCTGATATCATATCAATTACGTCAATAAATTATTTAAAAGATTATCTACAAGAGATTTGATAATAATCGCAAATATCAATATCAATATTATTAAGTTTTCAAAATTTAATTAATTTATTAAAAAATCAGTTATTAGTTCTAATGAGCATGACGAGATGTCATTGTAAATGCATCTGTGTAAGTACTCTAAGCACGATTGCTCATTACTCAGAAGCAGAACCAATCAGTTAATTGTTTTTGCGCTTCAAATACAATTATCATTCATTGGGTTATTGTTAATTTTAATTGAAATAAAAATGTGAAAAACCTCTGGATGACATCGTTGATGACATGTGCGATTTCAAATGTGGATAATCGGTTAATGAAGTCGAGCGAGCGTTCGCGGCGTTTTTAATTTATTGTGAAGTGGAAATCGGATAGCAAATATGGAAGTTGTTCACTGACTGTTCACGTGATAGATAGTTAACAACAATTTACAATATGATAAATTTGAATTATCGCGTGCTTTACAATTAGAATATTTCTATGTTTTCAATTATTGTTTCAGTTTCTCCTATTATTTTTATACACTTGAAAGCTACAAAATGTTTTCAATCATTCAAGAGGGAATTTATCAATATCGCATTAGGCAATTATACATAATATTACTCAACACATTTTGGTGATTTAATTGTTCGAGTGGAGCAAATTTTTCAATGATTACTAGATATTTATTAATTAGTCAATGTTGCATTAAATAGTCTTAAAAACACTATAATAATGTTTAATATAACATTTTATGATTCCAGAGAATGTCGTAGTTTCGCATCCATCGTGTGCTCATCTACATTAATATCATTCAGATGATACCAGTATGTGACATGTGATGGTAGCGTGTTTATACCGTTTCAACTTCAATGTGAAATAGTCAATTTCAAATTGTTGACTATTCCTAAATTGAAATTGATTTTGCTCAATTTAAAATTGACTATTCTCAACTTGCAGTTGAAAATGTATAGCAACAGAACTTCTTTTAAACAAACGTCATCACAATATGATCTATTGTAGTCCTACGCCCTTAACTTTTAAATCATATGACTCAAGACTTTAATTATTTTTTCTTCATCAACACAGTTTAACAACGTTCACACTTCTATTAGATTCAAACCAAACGAATTAAAACGGTGAATAGCTATATTCTAACTATTACCTACAACTACTGGTAACTGACTAATTATTTTGAAGTTTGGACACACTTTCATTTGTAAATTACAAAATCTTTAATTACGACCTTACTTTTACTTTTCTAAGCTTATATTGCTATTACAACTATAGCTGGTTGGTTTCTCTCCAATCAAACCCTTCAAATGCGAAATCAAATACAATTTTCATCAACAAAAAGTTAAAAGAGAAAGAAGAAAGTCGCACTTTTTATACTTACATGAAAGATTTGTAAATATTGCAATTTAAAAATGAGCATGTAACGTAATAGCCGCAAGTTAACAACATGAATATTTTCGAAACGAACATCGAATTGCAGACTGTCAATAAAAGTCTGTGTAAATTACATGCATTTACAAATGTTATGCAAAAGGCAAAAAAGACATCCAGGATTAACTTTCAAATAATTTCACAAGCAAACAAATCAAACAAAACTTCGCGTCAATTGAAGAATTATTAGACCTCTAAAAATCAGTGTTAGTTTTACCTCTCTGTAGTCTGAATATGTCACAATTTGATATTTTCTACAAAAGATTCAATAAATGTTAGATTTTTCACTTTAGAGACACCTGCAATGTTGAAAGCATTGTGCGTTGGGCCCTTTATGAACACCCAAAGAAGAAGTTTCCACTTCATAACATGAGATGAGTTTTTACACTACAGACCTTGCTACAGACCTACCTCGACTAATTCAAAGATTCAAACAAAAACCGTTTTCTTACATTATTAGATCGCAAGTTACAACCGAGCATTCGTCGGTTGTCGGTTGTTATGTTTCACAAGAAATACAAGAAGGAAAGCTCGATTTGGTTCAAGCTGGTTCTGGTTGGTTTTGCTGAACTCGATTTGGATGCTGTTGAAGCTTACTTACAACAAGTTTACTTTCATCTTTCATATGAAGATGAAGACAAGCAGACGACCAAAACCGCGATGGTGCTTTTACGATTTATATTGTTTTCAATTTATTTCTTCATAAAGACTTTGAAATTTTCTAAATACAAATTAATTATATTTAATATCATTAATTAAATTTATTAAAATTTAATTTTAAATAATTAAATGTATTCCATAATAAAAGAAAATAATTAATATACTTAATAATTGATTTATTGAGCGATTTATTGATTTATGGAGAAAAATCAATGAAAATTCCATATGAGTATTTATAAAATGCACGGTTGAGCAAAAAGCAAGCCAGAGATGCG
>JARJDT010020599.1:0-13672 GCA_030264655.1 Leptusa sp. GC000079
AGGAAACCAACCCGAAACCAAACGTGGTCTGACGTCATCAATTTGGAACTCGAATGGGGTTGGTTTGTTAAAACTATTACCAACCTCAAACCAACGCGAACTCGAAAACACTAAATGATTAATTGCACCATGCAAAATTAATCGCGTTACAGATTTCTACTTTATCGACGTTTTGTTTTCTCCGTTTGGGTTCCTTATAATTAATTGGGAGTTTGGAAAATGAGAACATGCAAATGAAATTCCAATGGGCATGTTATTGCTCTACATGGAAATTTTAGTGATGTTCGTTAACAACGCGTGAGCTAAACTTGAAGAATGAAAAAAGTGCATCGCGCACGCATAAATATAGGACGCGAATTAATTAGCGTATTGTGTGCGAAACTTGCTCGATGCGCTTGGTGCTTGGATGGAATACAATGCGACACCGCACGTGTTCCTTTTTAAGCACTTTTAAGTTTAAGCCAAGTTTAAGAAAAGATGCGCGCAGCGAGCCGAGAAGGCGTAGTCGTGGTGCATTGTAAATATCCGCAGCACTGTCAACCGGCCAATTACCAAAGGAACACGGACGCAAATGGCATCGTTAAATCATGTTATCACTATATTTACTTAATGGACAATGCATCAACCTGTTCCCGTTCGGTTTTACATTTGAATTTGCAGCGCGATTGCGTCATTGCGCATAAAGAAATGGCGCTTTTTTTCAATGCATCGCATCAAATTGGCAGTTTCGTTTTTCCTATGTAGTTAGCAACTTGCGCTAATTATCAATTGAAAACCACGGCGAAATTAATGGCTTTGCTTTGTGTCGTTGCTGGTGCACATACATCGACTGCGTTGCACAATTGAGGAGGTGTACGAGCTGTGTACAAAGCTAGCCAGCATCAAGCTGAAAAACGCTCGAACGAAACGAGATCGTTTCACTCGTTTGTAAAACAAACCCATAATGAGTATACAATTACAGATAGATATTTACTTCTTGGCAAGCACTGCCTCGACCAGTATCTAGCAGTTATGCAATTGTTTATGTTACATGCTCGTTCGAGTCCGATTTTCAACTTGGAGATCCGCACGCAATTTATTTTCAGCACAATTCGCGAATAATGCTAAGAGACAAAATTCATTTCGTCTCATGCTGCGCGAATTATTTATGACGAGTGTAATTTAACAATTAGTAAATCGCTGTATCAAGCACACTCCGCGGCCAAACATTTTACATCATATTATTAAGTTTATTCATGTGCGCGGGCATTAATGCCAGTAACGTCTTCGGTAATTAATTAACGTTAATTTACGACGCGCATTTACAACTATGAGCGCACAAATTGCTAAATATTATGCTGCCCGCCATGCAAAAATTCTAATTTCCCATCCGCATTTAAGACATTGTCTTTGAGATGCAGTACGTAAATCATAAATTTAACAACTTAAAACAACATTAACATTAGTCGAAATGAAACAAACTAACTAACAAAAACGATTCCAGCCATATGCCTCTAGAACAAGTAGAATATGCGATGTGTTGAAATGTTTAGTCACGATCGTTGAAAATATGTGTACTAATCGGATAAGACGCAAAAATAGCGCAATAATTCAAAATTTTGATCTATCAATTTATAATCTACGCTTGGTCTCTTTCAACAATTTCTTTGTTTTGTTTTGTCTTGTCTTGTTTGTCTTGACTAATAATTTATAGCTAAATGCGTATAAGTATGTTTAATTGGAGCATGGAATAAAACGTTTAATATCTTTTGCTATGTTTGAAAAATGTGTGCGCTTCATGTGTTTAGCGTTTAATGTGCGCAATTAAACTGTAATAACATGCATTCGAAATTGTCGCGCTGCACCGGGAAACCGAACGCATTTCTTGAATGACTTGAACACACCAATAAGCAATTGCAGCTTTTAATATCTACGTGTCAAGAGACAATCACACATCAGGTAGTTGCAGAGTCGCGCATTGTTGCACATGCTAACGAACTCAATTACTTTGAATAATTTGATCTTTATGTATATTGAAATGTCAACACACAGAAACGAACCAATAAATACTCGAGTTGCTCGTAAAATGCGAGCAAATTCATAAAAATCCAGCAAGCTTTGACACTTTGGAATAACTTTGACATTTTCGTCAAATTCCTTAAATAAATGAAGCCAGCATCGCATCAGTTGCATCATCTCGTGCGATTTTAGGCATTTGATGTCTTTGACATACCTCCATGCAAGGCGCTATAAATGCATTTGTTTTCCTTTGAATAGAGTGCACACACGACCATAACAAGAGTTATTGTGCGATTATTGCATGATACAAATGTGTGCTGCAGACTTGCTCCTAAATATGGAGTGAAATTTCATTTAATTGACATCGCACAATACGCCCACAAGTTAGCACAATTGCATGATGCTTGGCTGATAGATTGAAATCGCGCAAACAATCCTTCAAGAACTGCTCGTTAGTAATTAATTTCGCTCTAGTCGTCGTGTAAATGCTGTCATTAATTCATTTGCATTCGAAATTATTAGTGGTGCAAGTTAATTTGCAATTCCGGTTTTGTGAAATGTGAACAAGTTACCCTAATCATGCAATTGCGCTCTTGCGCAAAATACATAACTTAAGTCAATGCAGCAAATGCAAATGCGGATATCTCTCATCTCACAATATTAATAAGTTTGCAGGTAGCTGCGAGTGTGCTACTGGTGTTCGGCGAGATTTTACGACAATTCCGTAATTTGTTACTCTCTTGCGAAATCTTGCGTTTCTTCGACTTCGAGATAAACGAAATGTCGGCTTGAGGCTAATCCAGCCCGCAATATGCCTCAGAGCTATGCATTTGCCAATAGACGTACGGATTGTATGAATAACGCATTATTTCACGTTTTGCGTAATTCTAATAATGAGATCTAGATTAACCACTGCAAAACATATGCGGAAAAGGCTTGCGCGCACGACTTAAGTCACTGCTATTAAACTCATTTATTAAATATCAAACGCTGATATTTGAAACACTTAGTAAGCATGTCAAAGCTAAATTGAGGATGATCTAAGTGAGCTTTGATGTTGATGAGTGAAGAAAAAATCGTGAACAATTTTAATAACTTAATTTCTCAAATTCTTAACAAGAAATCTTAGCGTTTTATTGCTACACATTCACAGCGCAAAAGAGCAACAAGCAGCTGAATCATTCCATATAATTGTAACGATAGGAGAGACTATTAGTGATAATGTTGAATTTCAACGTTTGCTCGTAATTTATTTGCTTTGCAATAAGAGTAAAATTCTTCACCGCACGATGATGTTGTCAGCAATTTGTAAATTAACGCACATTAACTGACTTGACTTGAGCGCATTAACACACAGTACACAGGACAGGAAATTGTAGTCCCGAGTAAAGTTTACCTCTCGACTGACATAATTTAGAAATTTTCGTTTTTCGCACAATAAGTTCTCGATATACGCACGGACAATATTTTGTACATGAAAATGATAATCGTTACACATGCACAACAACAAGAGTGGAGAACATTATAGTTACTAACAGTCACGACTAAGACATTTAGCTGCGATTTTATAACGAGCAGACAATGGCTGTAATAATATACTCGTATTTGTGGCTTGGGATCAATCGATACATTGATATGAGAACCAATAAGTAGGTAAACGCATGCCGGTTGCTTGCTGTAACCGTTTTAACTTAACTAAACCAACTTCAACTTCTATAATTCACGTAAATTAATTTTGACCGACGCACTTTCTTGATTTTTAGAGACTTTTCTTTAGTTATATCATGGACAAACTCTATGGTTGTATGCAGTTCTTCAATTAAAGTGACTTTTATAGGTTAGTTCTGTTTTATTGATTTTTACTTCGTGTTCATAGGTAGTACCTATACATAGAACAAGAAGTCTGATATTCATGAAAATTTTCGATATCGGAATTTTGATGGATCTCCACTAATTGAGGTCCCCTGAATCCAAAACAGTGGCTTTTGAAGTGATGTCCGTATGTATGATGTATGTACGCACTAATTTACGATAGCGTCAAAACCGGGGGTTTGTTAGCCAATTAGAGACCTTGCAAATCCAGGGACTTTTCGTAAGTTCCAAAATTAATATGAGACTTATAAGTTATAGGTTAAGTTTATCTTTAAATATTGCGCCATCGCGCAATATTCTGTTCTAGGTGAAAAAATTGTTAAATAGGTGCAGACCAACGAATATCGACGCAACCCACACCCATCACGTGCATTTACTATTCGCTAATGTTTTTTTAAATGCTAAAATATACAGAATGATACCGAAAATTGCACATAAATTCCGGTTTCTTTTGACCAGTTCGTTTCGTGTTCGGGTTTCTCGTTTTCATTCGCCTATCAGAAACAAAAAAAAACTGGTTAGTTATTATTATTATTAAGCCATCAAGATGATATCGTCGTGTAGCCATAGATCTGCTGATATAAAAGTGAGATAAATTGGAAGCCAAGTTGGTGCACTTTTAACTTTTTAACTGCTTGTTATACCGAGTTGGTTGAGTTCAGTTCAGCGTTGTTGCTTGAGTGGCTTTAGTCGTTGCTCTTGTTCTGTAGGGTCGGGTCACCGATTCAAAAATGCTTTAATTTTAATAGGATGCTGGCTACGCTCCAACTCGGTCGGCATTATTGCTGTGTCATTAATAAATCATCGATATATCTATTTAGTTCTAGAGGGATTTTTAGTTCGCTTGTAAATTGCTTAGGTCCTTCTTAGTTCTCAACCGGCTAGGATGCAATAGAAATAGTTATTAATTGCACTTCTCGACTGTATTTTCTCTTTAAGAAAGCACGGAAGAACTAGCAAACTTTTCTTCTTGCGCGCTTGCTGCTTGCAATTTGAAATATATAAACGGTCAGGTGCATTCGCGCACGTCCAACAACAACAACATGAACTTCTTCGGATTCGAACACGGATCGATAAATCAGCATTCGGTACGATAATTAGACTTAAACACTGTCCACCGTTGACGTCTTCTATGAGATGAGATATCTTTGCATCGTGGCATCATCATGCATTGCGATGCAGCTTAAAGCTAATAGTTAGCAAGAGTTTTGATATATTATCGCCCGCAGACAATGAATTAACACTCTCTTATTGCCATCATGATGCGATTTGGGAAAAATCAAAATGCAAATACGAAGGCGCTTTTTTGTTTGTTTTCATCCTCAGTTGTTATTCCTATAGATGCACAAAGTCTTAAATATCAACAGCTTATTTTAAGACAGTTTTAGGTACTTTATAGTCGTTTGTATTGACAGCGCGATGATAAAGTGCGTCGATTATAAAGACTTCATGACGATCAAATTGCATCGTTGCGGGGATTATTAATGAAGCGACATCAGATAAGGCCAACGAAATTTTCATGCGTGATTATTATTCCTTAAAAGTCTTAATGACTTAATGATTTAATCATCGACGACCATCACGCCTTTTGATGTGCTTCCATAATTTTCATTCTCAACGGTATAATACGCAATCGATTAAATTAATAAATTACCACGACGAGCATTTGATTTTAACCACATTTTTAAGATTTAAGAGCTAGGTTTTATCGTGTCGGTAAAATGTCGGTAATGTGTTTCACAGTTTTACAGGTTCCTGTAATCTCATCAGGTATCTCCAACACAAAGTAGCCTCTAACCAAAATTCCCTAACAAACATCAAGAGGCGATTTAAAATTGTGACGTCTAATAAGAATAAAGTAGTTCGATTTCAAATGAAAAGTTGAGCGATTTATCAAAATGTAGTTTACATGCTCCTGGTAAATATTTACTGTAATGCATTTGTAATTACGTTGTGAAGCAGTCGAAGCACAGTGAGTGAGTGTTCAATTTGACGTGCGCGCACTAATAGGGCGAATCTGAAAAATTTGAATTGCTCCAAGGCGTAAACTCACTTTGCAACGTTGAATTTCGATACTGAACGCATGAGCGCATACGAAATAGATGAATAAATAAATATTTTGCCCATTCAATCAATTACTTGCTCTTAAGTTGAAAAATGTTTTTCGTATAAACGCACATGAATGAAAAGCGAATGCACAAGAGCACAAGGGAATTGACCATGTGTGTTGGTAATTTACTTTGCTGCGATTGAAAAATCAGCATGCGTGTTGAACAATTAAAAAACAATTAATTACCCACCAAAGACAACGATGGAGGAAGAAGATGCGCGCAATGTAATTAATTATTTGAGTACAACAAGAGTTCGTATTAGTCGTGCTTTGACACCAAATAAGTAAGTACAAGAGTCAACAAGACTTGGAAGTAATTTATCCCTGAGTGCGAATGCAAAAAATTAAATAATGTTTGTGCATGACGTGGAAGATTAAACGATCTCACCATAATTCAAGCCGGGACATATTAATTAATGACATGTTAGTTATTAGCAAGAGTTTAAAGTACCCTGTACATTAAGCGTGCAGCGTCAATTACATTCATACATCGACGAGCAAACGCAAGTTTGGAAAAAATTACAATTCTTTAGTCCACTATTAAATCGACCGCCCGGTGAGAAAATTTCTCTAATTCCAAGCTACATTTGTTCTTTTCTTTCACGCGTACTTCTTTGTATCAAGAATGTGTTGGTAAATATTTCGGTGCTTTTTTTTATCTTTCTATCTACAAGCAATTCGTTGTATGTACGTAGTCAAAAAGCGTCATTAAAAATAGGTGAAATCGTGAAGATTTTATGTGTTATTTATAGATATTAGATAAATACGTGCCACACATTATAATCAAGCGAAGAATCAAAGAAAAGCACAACAACTTCTAACAGTACAAGCAATTGTGTGTACATGATGTACTTAAGCATTTTATGACTTGGCGCTCATGTGCCAGACATTAAAAGCAACAATGCCAAAACAAAATAGCCATCAATTTGAATGTTGTCGACAATACGCAGGATGCGCAACGCGTTGCTGATGACGTTTTTAAATATTGTTATTAGCGAAAGTGTAAATTATAACCCGGCGCGCGGACAATATTTTCCAATATTGAAAATGATTGCGCAGGATTGCGTCATGTCTGATGTGCGGCGACTAAAACGTTAAAAGCCAACAAGACAACAAATAACGAGAGGCAATAACGACCGATGGTCGTCGCAATGCGGTATTTAGACGAGCACTAACTCATCCCCTGAGGATCGTTAACTATGCGCGTATACGAAAGGCAAGAAGCAAGAGGACAATTTGCCGATTGCGCCGACAAACTTTTTGCGACTGCATGAGACGCCACATTAGTTTACACAAATGTGCAATTAGTTAACAAAGGCGCCGATTAAAAAACAATTATGTTCCGTTTTTTTAGCCAAGTCCGATTCGGAAAGCATTGCGGTTGCGTTGCCAAATTTGTACTCGACTTGCGTCATTTCTAATAGCGAATATGCGAAAATGGAAAATTTCTTGTTAGCGACGATGATCGAGTACTTTCTAGCTCTAGTTTATTATTATTATGATGGTTTGACAAAGAGTTGTTGCTTTGCGTTCGCCTACGGGAAAAACTACATTGCGGTACCGTTAATTAGCGCAAAATGTTCGCAAATGGCTTTTGACAAAATTACTATACCACAAGTCCACAACACAAGCAATTACCACACACAAATTGTCATCAATTGCTTGCCTGCTCTCAAATCAAATGTATAATTTCCCTTTTTCTCGTGTGCTTTCAGACAAGGAGGAAATTGTAACAACGGCATTTGATGCACGAAGATGATAACATATTGGTCCTGCCGATAAACGAGTCCACATAGCAAACAATCGACGCGTTGCTTTGTTTGGTTAATATGGATATAACCGAAGCATTCCGTACGGAAGATCTCTCAAAAGCGGACTTCTTTGACTTTGTGGTGACGCCAACAAGCGACGATAATAGCGACAATCAATTTCAGAAACAGATGCGCACCGTGAACGCATTCCTGAGTAACGGCGGCCCCGCCGTCCATCAAGACGACGAGAAAGAAACGAACAACAACATGCCAACCTGCAACGAAATGACCAGCATACCATCATCGCATCAGACAGCCGATGGGAACTTCGATCTGAATTTTTGGGCCTCCGACAAAGACACCGTACGGCTGGAGACGGCCATCCTGGAGGATCTCAACAAGTATTGTTGGAATGCCGAAGACGACGTCGTGCAAAATGGCGGCATTGCTCCAGGCAACAAACTGAACAGTGCGGGCGCGGACGGACACATTTACACACTCACGGTGTTGAACGGTATTGACCAAGGAGCGAACTGGTATCGGCCGCCATTGACCACAATCATCAAGGAGGAAGACGTCTCTGTGTCCAGTCCGAACTCTTCCATGGAGCACCTACAGCCCGGCATCGATATCGACTCGATATTGAGTATCATGCCGGCGCAAATGAACGCGTTCAACAACAACTACCAAGAAAGCATCAACCAAACGACAGATGGCATGATTAAATCGGAGACGTACACCTACGAAGATAGCGGTTTTGCCGATAACAAAGATGAGCTCGCCAATTCACTCATTATCGACACACCATTACTCGAAACACACGATGGCTATAACAATAACAACAACAATGATTGGAAACTAAACAATAATAACAACAGCGGCAACACTGTAACGATAACGAATGGGAGCGGGACACCCGACTCGCTTCTGCGCAGTGCGCTACAGGGAAAAACGTTCGTGCGCTACAACGGTGTCAAGAAGGAGAGCAATGTCGAGCTGCGGAGAGTGCTGTCAGCACCCGCGAGTAAAAACGAACTGTTCCTGAAGCAGGACGAACAGGACAAGATACCGACGATTGTGGCCGGTATTGACGCGAACGGAACTGTGATCTTCGAAGAACAACTTCAACCCAACCAACAACAACAAACGCGGACGGAGAATGAGAATCCCACAAGCACGGCGACGCACAATCATCACATGGACGACTTGCTCTTATCGCAACTGGATCAGAGCTATCCCGAACACTTCGAGAAACTCAAGCGGATCGCCAACGAGGTTGCCGAGAGTGTCAATCAGTTCTGTCAGATTGACACCTCTGGCGTGGAGACGGTGTACGCAATCGCGCCGGATCAAATCAATCTGCTGAACTCGCTGTCGCCGCTGGCGATTACGACAACAGGGACGGCAACACCGCCCGTGGTTACCAGCACGAAGTCGGGCAGCGCGGCGTCGACGCCGACGAAAAAGTACAAACGCTCGAATAGCAGCGGCAGCAAACAGACGGCGACGACGACGACCACGGTGCAGAATGCGACGTCGACGTCGAACGGCGTGCGGAAGGAGCGCAGCCTGCATTACTGCAGCATCTGCTCGAAGGGCTTCAAGGATAAGTATTCGGTCAACGTGCACATTCGGACGCACACGGGCGAGAAACCGTTCGCGTGCAGTTTGTGCGGCAAGAGTTTTCGGCAGAAGGCGCACTTGGCGAAACATTATCAGACGCATATCGCGCAAAAGAACGCGGCGGCGGCTGGTAATGTCAACGCGAGCAAAACTAAATCGAGGTAGCTCACACACCGTACGCGTACATCATTTTGATGCCGATTCACACTGTTACAAATATTGCGCGCGCACCTCTCATAGAATGGGAATAAGTGGCACCACCGTTCAATAAGTAGTTGAACTAAAATTACATGGCCTTAAAATGTTAATTTATTCAAGAGCAAACACGTGTATTAAAACATATTGTTTTTGCAATGTAGCTGTTGCATGAATGAATAGTTAATAAGCTTGCAACGCGGTTCCGCAGCTAAATTAGAAAAATTTAAAGGGTGTGTCGAGGTCGTAAATTATTTAATTTTGTTTGCATTTACAAGATTACAAGAGTTGAGCTTGGGAGAATAACTGCAAGCGCGCGCAATATCATTATATCAAAGTCACGTCAATCATGTGAATCGGTTGAAAAGCTATAACTCTACAAGAAATAAACGTAACGTAACAGAAAGAACCTTCTTCCACATCCAACAAATCATTTTGTTCCTATACTTATTAATATGTACTTAAGAGATAAGCAAATGCAAGCGAACGTGTGTGTGTATTTTTTGTTTAATATTTTGTTGTTGTAATTATTAATGTGCTGTGATTCGTATTGTGACAAATTTCAATAATTCAAATAATTTGAAAAAATCTATGACGTATAGGTATGACAAATCGAAACTACTTAACTTGCTTAGACGACTTAAGTGTTGGTTTAAGAAGTTGATATGAAAAGAAAAATAGGAAATTAAGAAATAAATTCTTGCCATTTCTGTATTATTTTGTATTGAAGCATTTATGCAATGATAGAATTGACTACATTTTATAGCGAACAACTTCTTAGTTTTACAAGTTTGTTTTACGTTTTATTTATTACGCATTTTTATTGTTAATTAAGAGATTATTTTGTTATTTAAATTATAATAGAAAATATGATTTCCACTTTTCTGCTCTAACGACAAGGCAAGGATAACTTGTTAATAACTCTTGACTGTTTTATAAATTGTCACTATTCGCCGTAATTTTATTGTTGTCTGTTTGTAATCGCCTTAATTGTATTAATTTTGTACATAGATTTAGTTTTGTGCACGCACCACACACGGTTTACCAGAAAGAAGGCATTATGCAATGACCTTTTTGTTACATTACCTATTGAATACTCAAAATAACTCTCTAAAACAATAATTTAATTGTCTCATTAGTAGTTAATTAATTTCAATTCAATTGATGACAATCAATTCTTCATTCAAATTTAATTCGCATTTGAATTGAATGCTTAATGTAATTACTGCTTGTTTAGCGCACTAGTTTAATGTATGACATTTGTGCTAATTTTTCTCTTTTGCAAATGTTCTAATCGTTCTGCAAGTACAAACAAAACGCGAAATTTACCATCGAGTTAATTTGTTCTATTGGATCGTTGAATGGTTGAAATGTTTATTTAGTGTTGGCTCTTTCTTAATTAATAACTTAAATGTTTGTTATAGATAGATAGATAGATGAATGTTGACGTTTGAACTTGATTTTATTCGATTATTAATATTTGCCGTCCATTAATTTAAATACATTGAATTGTACCGGGTGTTGCCTGACACCCGGCCCGATTTAGAAATGCCTGCAGCTATGTTACTTGCCATTTCGGTAGAGGGTAAACAACGTTGAAGTGTGGATTCAATTATTAATCTACGTTGTTTGTAATTATTATGTGTAATATGATGTATTGGATCTCATTGACATTCGCGTTCTTTTTGTTATGTCATATAATTAAATGTCAATTTGGTTAATTAACTTTTAAAAGAAAGAACACACACCGACGTGTTGAAATCATACGTAAACTGCCAACGAAATCAAAACTTAACGTGTTCTGTGTACCTTTAAGAAATCATAAACTTTAAATTCCCTAAATACCTGCACGAAAATAAGATAAGACAAATGACAATCGTAACGAAATGCTCTCTCCTTCTCAATACACAAACAAATAACTATACTCTTAAATAAAATACTTATTTTGTATTGTAAATGCGTAAACTATTTATATTTATACATATACTTTAAGCAATAATTTTGTTATTATTTGTAGGTATTATTATATCCATTTAATTTGTAAATTATAAATTATTTTGTTATGTCGATTTCGATTGATAATTGATGAGAAATAATGCAACGCAGAAGCAAACGCAGCCATAGATATATTTTTTCTCTGTATAGTTTATAGTCAGCCGATTAATTCGCAGATTTTATCAGATTGTTATCATTTGTTATACTTGCCTGAAGATTTCTAATTGTGTTGTAATAATTTAAATATGCATTAATTGTAATACTACATACACTACCTAATTCCCCCAGCAACAACGTAACAATTCTGATTGATTGTTAAGAATGACAATTCGAACAACGAGATTTTCTAAATCATCGACGTAGATGAGGAAAGGAAGAGATATTTTTATACCTATATACCTATAGTTTACAATTTGTATTATGTAATTTTCAGATTTATTACAAATATAATGTTTTAAACCATTAATGGTCGTTTTAATACCCACAGCGCCATCTGTACTTTAGAATCGAAAGAATGCAATCTATTTAAATCCATCATTCGAAAGACTGCCGAAAGGGCGGCGATCCGTGGAAAGGGGTGTTAAGGACTCTTAGGTGGTGGAAGTGTCAATCAAGTTGCTTACGTTCAAATATACAGTTTGGTTTTACATTTTTATTATATTGTGGTTTTGTTGACATATAATACCTAATAATGACCTAATAAAAATATAAAACCAAGCATATTTGAACGTATGCAACTTCATTGACACATTGACAAATAAAGAAGTCTAGAACATGGTTTTTATCTCATGGTTTGAAGTTATGTTGGATTTTTGTCCACCACCTTCGATTGGAGCGCCGCTCTTTTGGGCGTCTATCAAGAATAATGGATTTTATTTAACAGTATTTCTAAAATCGTTTTACATGAGTCAAAAATGTTGTTTCAGTTTCTGAAAATCGTCGGTAGCCTCGGCCGGTAAAGACTGTTCAAATTATTTCCACCGTTTTAGGGCTGGCCACTTTGAACAGAGCCGCACCCCTGTAAACCAATTGAAATGGTTGAAACTCAAAGCGACAACATTTCGTATTAAACCTTTGCTTAGTAAATTACAGGGTGTTTACTAATTGGCGAATGACCAACACGTGTCGCCGTTTTTTGGGTAATTACAAAGAGGAATTCTTTTTTTGTATTTTAGACGTTTCTGTATCTCCCATAGTTTGCTTGTTATGGCGATTTTTGTCTTTTTTTCGGTAGTTTTTCGCGAATATCTGGAAATCCGTAATAGTTAGGTCAAAAGTGTCTTCGGGGCATTTGAAGGCAATTAATTTTTGCGTCTTTTTTTATTTAGTACTTATGGCCCTTTTAGTCTTTTTTACGGTGTTTTTTCGCGAATATTAAGGAAATTTTCATTCCGAAATTCGAAAAATTTAGTAAGGGGTAACACTACCAAAATTTTCGACCAAAAAATAAAATTGCTCGAATCGAATCCGGATTGCCGGCGTTGCATTATTTACGTCTTTCTGAACTNGGAAAATTTTCGACCAAAAATTAAAATTGCTCGAATCGAATCCGGATTGCCGGCGTTGCATTAATTACGTCTTTCTAAACTGTTTTTACTTGAAAGATTCGAATTTTGACGGTAAACACGATTCATGAAATTCGGACCAAAGTTTTCATGATCGGCGATCGTCAAAAATTGAAATTTTTATAACTTTTACATTTACCAAAATGTTCATGTTTGCTAATCGATAATTTATTTGTCTTTTCTGTTTGCAGATTCAATCAAATCCCATGAAGCCGCGATCGCCAGTGTTGTCTTGTGATATTAGACATTTATTGTTGTTAATTATTTTGAATTTTCAATAAACCTTGTTAAACTTTAAACTTTGTATTTGCGTACTTTATTTATTCCTCTTTCTTAAATTTCAGGTTTTTTTTGGAAACGGTAAGTAACATTTGTATAATATGAAAATTATCAAGTGAAATTGGGCATTTTGTATCAGGATCACATGAGTTGCAAGAGTTAGTTGAGAAATTTGAATTTGGTAATTTGGCCATCAGCCACCTCGACTTTCTGCTCTCCTCATAAAAAATCGAGAAATGTCGTTAAAAATGCTCAATCGATGTTTGGCGCCAACTACCGTTTGC
>JARJDT010020605.1:0-18032 GCA_030264655.1 Leptusa sp. GC000079
AAAATTACGTAAACTGCAAATGTTGAAGCTAACAAACATGAAATGAAAACAAACATTCAACCGGCAACCAATTAAAAACTTTGCCACATAGACAAATATTATCATCACGATATCTGCTGTACTGAAATTTGATAAAACAAAAGAAAACGTTGTTACTTCTTATAACTAATCTGTGTTCACTTCAGAAAAGTTGGCGTTGGCAATAAAAATCATTTACACAAATTAAATATTAAAATTAAAAATTAAATTAAATTTTAACCATTTTTGTAATATCAATATTTGTTTTATATTAATTTGATTATAAATAAAATATTTATAATATATATTATATGCCGAATAACAATTTAACAAGAAATTTATCAGTTTGTTTCGCGTAATTATTCCAGGGCTGCCATAAAATTTACCATCCTATCACAGCCTACTTGAAAAAAAATCAATTGTAAACCAAAAATATAAAATGTGAAATCTAATCTCTATTTTTTTTAAGAATACAGTAATTTCGCCAACTTGATGTGAATATTTGCATTTGAATTACATTGGCGACGGTGGCGCTAACTACTGCATTCTTAAAAAAATGGATTATAGTTAGAATTAGGTGATCATGAGAGTTTTACTACAGTAATGCATTCCTAATATGCACTGAGCATCATTCAAAAACAGTACGGTGTTCTTTGTTAGAAAATTGTAACAACAGACGAACGACCCGATCCACAGCATCCCGTATTGTCCGCGTTTTGTCTGCGAGTCATTTCGCTAAGTGCCGAGCTATCTGCGTTAAACAAACAAGCAAGCGCGCGCGCTGCCATTGCAAGATGTTCATGCCGAATCAGCTCTACTATAGTGATATTTAAGGCTAAAGACTATGAGGACTCAGGCACTCCACTTAGCCAAGAGGAACTCGGGGGCGTCGGCTGTGCCCCGTTGAAAATTACCAAAGAAATGCTTTCGCGAACTTTCCATCCGTTTTCATACAATTTGCGCGTTCTGCCGTAAGCTGACATTATTCGTACGTTCATTCCTTCTTGTTGACGGAGATGATTCCAGTTTTTGATTACAATTAGTTTCTGTTCCTCTTCCAGCGTTGCTCTCCTAGTGCACTGGAGTTATACGACGTCGTCTTTTGTTTAAGTTTTATTTATGACTGAAGCGAACTATGCGATGAGAGGAGGGATCCTTGAAAAGGATGTTTCAATAATCTCGGATGGTAAGAGTTCCGTAATGACATGCTATGAACGAGACTATTAAACCAAACTATAAATATAAGGAAATTAAAAGCCAGAAGGCATTTCAATCTGTGAATTAACTTCAGCAATATTTATATTATGTATTTTGTGTCTTTATTTGTAATTTTGCGTACAGTAAAATAAAGTAAAGAGTTCAGGTGTTGAAAGATATTCGTAAACGTTTCTACTTGTGACTTTTTCTTCTTAATGTCTGGGAATATCTTGAATTGCAAAGGAAAGTCAGCAACGTCGTATAAATGCTATGCAAGAATTTCAATTTCGTTTAGTGCATTTTCCCGGCAAGTGGAAGCAACGACATCGACGACCTGCCTGCAGGCAGCTACCAAGGCAATACAAAATGTTACCTTGAGCAAAGCACTCTGACAATGGTAGAAACAAGGACCACATAAGTTGTAAATTAAAATGTATTCACCTTTTGTACTCTTAACTTAATTTAATAGAATCGGGTGTTATGGTGTGAAAATGTAATGTTACTGCACCAATTCCAGTCATAGTTTTATTGCATCTGAAATTGTCCTTTCGTCCTTGTTCCACTTTAAAGCAAAAAATAACCGAGAATTTAAAACTGTTCATAAAATCATAAATTGCAAGAAAAATGACTGCAGTATAGGAAACGACTGATGAATTATGACTTGAACAATAATAATAAGTGAATTGTAATGTCCATGATTCTTGAATTACGCTCACGTAATTATGCCGCATTGCATAATGTCAACTAACAAGGTACGAACTGGAAGGATAGTAGAAAAGCTTAAATACGGACCCACAATGTGTTTCTAAAAAGTATTTATTTCATCGTCTTACTTCTATTTTATACGCAAATTTTCAAATATTTTGGATACATTCTGTTTATTACTTCATATTTAACTATATTAAAGGACCCTTAATGTTCTTATAATAGAAGAAAGCCCCAATAGGAGTAATTTACTACTCGATTTATGCACACGATTTGACTGAAGCAAGTAGGTAGTAAAAGAAGTAAAATGGCTCAAAGCATATGAACCTCAGCGAAGTGAATTACAGAAATGCCTCTGTTATAAAAACAGATGACGGGTGACTCATAAGCACATCAAAACTACACCTACCTCCTTAAAATTACTCAATTTGCAATAACTTGCAGAACATTTACCTACCTACTTAGAAGGCAAGCTCATGTTTTCATAAAATAGGTCAAGAAAATGTTCAGTGTACGAAAATTGCTTTGTTTCCTTGACTAGCAGTTGACTCGACTCAACATTAACACTTTGTTTCAAGTCCTGGGTTTTTCTCTAATATCTGCAGGTTTATTTTATGGACAAATCACGATTCAGTGCGTCAAAGTGAAATTTACATATGATTTAACAACTACATCGAAATATAAATCTTTAAAAGGTTCACATCAAAGAGTTCGATCGCACACACTCCGAGTATTCAACTAGTTCGAGGAAAGCGCAAAGGACACAGAAGGAAGCGAAGCGTGGACCCATTGAAAAGCGTAATCTTAAACATTTCCAGTCCGACTGGCAGAGCAGGTCAGACCCCTCCATCAAAAATCACCGTTCTGCTTTTCATATAATGTACTTGTAAAAGGTTTGTGAAAAGGTACCAGAAACGCATTGCTATCCAGTAAATGCACAAGTTTAACTTACAACGAAGCGGGTGAAGAAAGAAGGCAGCAAATATAAGAAAAGGCAAAAATAGCTATAACGGAACGAAGGAGACCTCTGACAGCCAGACATTTACATTTACGCCCTCGTTTTTATTTATTTTTTATGTGCGAAAGCGCGCTAACAAAACGTCGACGATGTTCGTATAAACGAGAAATTTTCCTTTTGACCAATCTGCACAAGCCTACAAACGGGCAGATTTCAAACAAAGTCATGAAATATTCAGTACAAAAATCAGAAAATAAACAATAATAAATAAATAACGCAACTAAATAATTAACAACAACAGTTTGGTCCTTGGAGAATAGCAAAGTAATGCTTGTAATTTTATTATTGTGCTGTTAATGATCATTGCCTAGGGGCACCTGCAAGTGCAAATTACAAAAGCAGCATCGTGCGAGTATTTTAATTTTCTCATTTGGTTGTTGCCTGCTCGTCATCAGAATGAGCACTCGGCTCGGTTGTTTGCTCTTGTTGTGCTTGTGCTGGAAAAATGATGAGCTGGCTGTTTAGTTAAAAGATAGCGGAAAGACGTTCGCAATCAGCAGGAAAAAAGCGCAGCACACGCACATGAAGCGCGGCTTTCCCGCTAGGGTGCAGAGAGGCGTTTAATTTGAAAGTCAGCCGGAAATCCCACCGGATTCAATGAGAAAAAGATATTAATCATTAAGTTATTTGGCCAACTAAATTTCTCTGGAGTGTTTTATGATTTATTTATACGTTTTTTGCATTTCTTTTAATTTTATTAGTTGGAAAGAAACGCGTAGTTTGTTGGTTTTTCTGCGGTGGGGGCGGTGGGGCAAAATGCCGACGAGCGAGAAGCACAACGCGCTTGTATTCTGATCGGCTTCATTGTGTGGAAAATCTGAAGTTGCAGCGTTCGCAATTAAAACCCGGCTAATTATACTCGACCGGCGGCGGCGGTAGCAAACGCGCGAGCCAGCAAAACGTTGAAGGTTTCGCCGGCATCTCTCGTTTTGGCTTCGATGTTAGGATTCGGTCGAACGGTTGGTTGGTTTAGTCGGTTTGCAATGGTTTCCTCAAACACTAATTCTGCAGATTCTGCATTGGCTTCGCATACATTCGCAAACACCAAGAGAGAACACAGCGAAACGAAAATTATTTATTTGAATTAAATGAACTTCCTTTCGCCGGTAATTAATGTGCCATTGATTTTATTCATTTTCCGCTTATGCAATGAATTTATTACCATTATCCGATTTGGGTTTCGACTCTCAGCGCTCAGGTCTCAGATAAATCGCTTGCTTGTGTACGTTTAACATTAAATGAGCTTGGAAGCGGGCAAAAGACACTCACAGGGAATCGAAAATCACGACAAAATCCGATAATTACCCCAAAAAGCGACTTGTTTTTGTGCCAGACTTCCTTCATTCGCATTGGAAAACGACGTGATGCCCGTGAGTGGAGTGAAGGAAATTTCAGTATTGGTTTGCGAGGGAGGGGGAGGTAAGTAGTTGGGTAAACTCTTGTGTCCTAGACTAGCCCCTCTTATCTCGCGATCGAAGATCATCTATTCCAACAAACGAACGAACGACTATTCAGAGACGACTGCGAAAGCGGAAAGAGAAAACACACACTGCAAACGCAACGTAAAAGCTTTCGTTCTTTTGCCAACGGAACTCTTCCACTTTTCGACGTCCACGTCCTCATTACTCCTTGCGTTTTGGACCAGCATGTGCACGTTTTTCCTTTTACCTTTTGCGGTGGCTAGTTTTTCTCTTTTAGTTTTCCTTTCGCTCCTTTTTTTTGCACCAAGTATACGCGACGGACTCGATGTGAATTCGTTTGTTTCATCCACTACATGTTTCAGAAAAAGATAATTTCTCAATGAAAAAAAATCTTGCCTCCTAAACAACGAAATAAATTTAAAAATATATATATCAAAGTAATTCTTGTGTTAAATTTTTGTTGGATTTGGATTTTTATTTATTTCTAACAGCTTTTCTTTAAGCTTTAGCCATTTTGGTACATCACGTGTGTGGTAGTGTCGGACTGTCGGTGCCGGTACGGATCCACTAGATTTCCCGTAGGATTCATGACGGGATTACACAAATAAACGCCACTAAAAGAGCGCTGACGAAATACTTTTTCATCATCGGCCAATATTTACTTGGAAATTGACTGCCTCTGTTGGAATAATACGTCCGACTGGAAAATGGTCGTAGCTTTAATGAACGCTCAAATGTACACACCGATCCTTGCGAACGAATGCGAATTGCGAATGCTGGAATGCTTCACAACTCAAACATCTCGATTAGGTCCAGCCATTCGCATTATTCCAATTTGACACTGTCGATTCAAACGTGTTAAATGCCGTTGCAAACAAGCGCGTAAACAAATTCAATGCGAAAAACTTTAATAAATAAAAAATATGTACATCATTAAAACCGTATTCATATACAAATAATTTCAATAAAATTGAAAATGGAATAATAGACGGGCATAAAAACTAGCAGCCTAAAAAATTGAAAAGAATCACCGTAAAGCGAAAGAATGGCATCGTCATCGTCTTTATGTATGCTGAATTTCAAATGAAATTGTGCAAAATAAAGAATGTGATATATAAATAAATTCAATGCTGAGCTGCTGAGTTTCGTCTTCGTCTTGGGCTTGCTAGCGTAGCTGCGTAAGTATGTGGGACCGTTGGCTGGCATTTGCTAAGATGGTGTGAAGACGCGCTGCTACATGCGGCGGCGGCGGCGGCGGTGGCGGCTGCAGCAGCGGGCGACGAAACCGGTCGGGTATTCAGCGAGTAAATTTATTACGTTAGGTGGTGACAAGGGCTCAGGGTAGGAAGACGTATCGCGATAAGAAGAATACAATAGGCATCCACGGCTAGCGAGGGTCTGAGGGTGAAGCGAGTGCGGACTAGGGCTAACACCCCCACGAACAGTGGGGATTATTAGGTGATGCAGGACATACTGATAGATATCACTCATTCAATATGGAGGAAGCTCGAGGAAATCTAATATAACCCGGTCTGTCGCTACCTTCACGACTAACGACGAGCTGGACTTGCTTCATGTCCTGCAAGGACCACTACCTAATGTTAGTACTCACTCTACTAAGTCCTCTGAGTTGCCAAGTTTTTCGTTAGCAAACGCATTCATCGAAATCCAAAAAATTGGTTACAGAATTTTTAAAGGTTATATGTAATTTTGTTACTGTATCCAAATTCAATGTAGCTTGACTTTTCAATAAAGGACGACTAATTTTTTTCGGAAACTCTTTGTATTGTAACATTTCTAATGTACGAGACGCACCCAAAGCGCAAAAAATGAGATAAATGCGTCTAGGGTTTACTACAATAGTAAATTCACTTTTCGTTCTTAGACTTCTTTCTAGACTTTTGGGCATGCAGCGAACGCAATGCCCAATCGTATAAAGTATTGTAACTAGTAGATTTTCTCAGAAAATGTGTGACTTCTTTAAACTTGTACTGGCCGAGTACATGTTTCTGCATCTATATGGCCAAGTTAGAACAGTCGTTGTCATCACCTTTTGCTCCCAACGCAAGTTCTTGCCAGTTGTAGACGCGCACCGAAAGCAAGCAATCCAATGAACAAAACGAGCAATGTATATTTTGCGCAAATAAATGTTCAACTAAAAGTTTTCAAACGTGACTCTTGCGCAATTTCTCATTTCTGACGGTGCGTTCGTGACTTGTATCTTCACCATGTACGGCAAACACCTTTTTTCGATAATTGCCATGATTTATGCTTAATTAATTTTGAAACGGGAAGTAAATTTGTTCTGATAATACCCTACGCTTGGTGTTCTAGATAAGGCAGAACTTTTGGTTTGTGCACATCCAACCAAGTCGGCGATTATTCTGAAAGGAAGCTATATGGGTATATAAATTCAATTCTTATTCGTTTCATTTTTGAAATGCAAATTAATATACCTTAACAAATGAAATAAAACAAAGAACCTTCTATTATCTGCTTCTTTTCTAAAGAACTACATTCAGCAATGAGCCACTTTGCATTTGTTTTTCTTATATATACATATTACATTACTTACTCCTTAGTCTGTACCTGGCTCTTAAATGAAACGCGTTTCTTGTTCCTATGTCTTTTATTCAGCGAGTAAACCACGAACAGGCATGTTCCGGTTCCGCTACAAGATGTACTTCTGGAGGAGACTCATTCTCATAGGAAATCTATGTGTCATTCCAGCATTGTCTAGATATTTCCGTAGGACGTCTTAGATAATGCATTACACGCCACGAAGACGACATAAACGCAACCACTGCGATTCGCCGCTGCATTTACAATGTAGCCATTGGAATATTAAAACGACAACCGGAAGCATTTAAGGAAACTTTTTAACCGGAGAAGTGGAGATATTCAGGTTAAGAGTTAGAGAAGACTAAAGAGTCCATTGCCATTTGAATCTATTACTTTCAACATACCAACCACTACGCTACCTACAATGGTCTCTTTCTACATAAACATCTCGAATTATAAACTGAGTTTTCTAAAACATTGCACCAAGTTGATTTTCTAAGGAAATATTGTTGCCGTGGTGATGAAGTCTAATGGCAAAAATATGTTCATTAAACAATATTCAATTACTTGCTTAGTTGGTCGTGTGCTGAAATGATTAAAATTCATGCGCGACCGTATCGTTTATTATGTGGAAAGGAAGCAAACCACGAAACATAATACACGTTGCTAAGGCCCAGGATAATTAGGATTGACTAACCGACCTCTAAGGTTGACTATATATCTTTAGCAAGGCGAGCTGCCCGGCCCCATCACCCCCTAACCTCAAGTATCGATCCCATAATTTATACATGATGTATGTTGATGTCCGCGCTATTATTGCCTTTAATACTCCCAACTCGAGCAAATAAATATGCAAACACATCTCTTTATGCTATACATCATAGGCAGGTAGAAGGTAGGTCTAATGTAGCAGCTAGTTTACTTTTTCATCGCAACATCAAACGACCACCAACATCAATTTACTCCCAAGTGACTTATTATATTAGCCGCAAGCCTATAAAAAGCGATCTAATGTAAAATAAAATGTATCTTATTACCGAACAAAGCAAATAATATAAATAGTTTATATTTATAGATTTAGAAGAAACGAAAAATAAACAAATAATATGAGATAATGATGAGGTTTTTCCCCAACGTTTTCGGTCGGAAGCAACACATAAATCACGACAGCATCTAATCCTCGAGTCCTTTCTACGATGCGAACCTAACGGTCAGGCCCTGTCCTCGGGATTACTGATCGGGTTTTATAAAAATCTGGCACGTATTCGTCGGTGACGTCTTCTTTTGCTGACACTGATATATGTCAAAGTATAAATTACAGCGAAAACGCGTGTACATGCACTGCTACTGCTTAGTATTGTGGCGTAAGTAAGTTGTAGGGGTAGCAACCAAAAACGTACATGACATACACACCTTTAAATACTCGTTGTGTAGTTTGTTACACGTGGAAGCGGCGTTGACCGTATTGCGAGCAAGCGATCCATCATGTTCCACGCTTCGCTTGTCTTAATCCAGGACAAAACAGAATGTTATAATGCCTATTACAACGCCAACGCCGATGCGAAAGCGTAACTTCAATGAAACAACAATAACAATGTCAGTTGTAATAAACTAAGTGTTTCTGGAAAAATGAAAAATAAAACGTATTCCATCTTATTCCAAAAGCGTTTCCTTTTAAGAAGTTATTGTTATGGTTGTGAAAATTGAAAAATGTACGTCGACTTCTTGAGTGAATTTTCGCGTAATTTTATGAAAAATGTTTATACACTAACGCACTGCGTACGCTTGAGTATATCAAGTGATATATTTACTACCTGAAAATTGCATTTGGCTTCGAACTTTTATTTTATCCAGTTAGCATTTGCTCTTTGATACTTTGCAAAAGCATCAGCATCATATCTCAGGGCACTCCCCTTATGATCGTTGGCAAATGGCTAAAGCAAGAGACTACTTGAGAATTCTATTCAAACAATGAAAAAAGCTGTGTGACTGATTCGAATCAAAAGAGCGTGGAAAAATTATAGCACGTACAAGTGAATGCTCTTAATAAATATGACATAACTTTGAAATCCCCCATAATAAAAATTACTATAGGAAAACTAAGGACTAAGAGTGTTTTAAACTATATCGCTGTGAATTTGTTCCCTAATGTTCGAATTTAAAAATATTCGGATGTTCTACTTGACTAATACTAATTCATATTCGAAAATGAATTTATTCGTATAGTCGTTTAGCACTATTCGGATATCCGAATATTTCGACTAAAATTCTCCTCCTTATTTTAAACATATCAACAACATTTGAAAGTTGGGCATTCATATAGTAAAAACTTAGCTACGCTCTAGGCTGTTAATTTCTCTCGGAAAATTGAAGGACATCCTGTAGAATAGAGGAAGCAACACCTAAAATACACTGTATATGTAGTACATACAGTAAGGGAAAAGCTCGGATGAAGTAGTAGTGAAGGTTGCGCCGTCAGCGGTCCTTTAGTGGGTCCATTACCGAGATGTATGTGCCAGATACATCACGAGTCAACGCTACCAGACAACACTTTTGATGCCTTCTCAAACGCCCGTACGCAGAAAGAAAAAAGTTCCTCCGCATGGAGCCGGTTTATAAAGCAGGCAAACGTTCGTTCTAAGCACCAAGGCACTCTCGACGTCCATTGCGACGACCGCCGCGTCGTTTTTGCGATTTTTTCAAATAGAAAAAAGAACACGCGCATCCGCACATGCCACCGGAATATGAAACGTAATGACATAATAAAGTTTTACCGGAAAATACTGCCAACGCAAAAATGAATCTGTCTCATACTACATGTCCCAAAACGCACCAAATTCGAAGGAAAATGCCAGGATTCAAAGGATTTAAAAAATTTTTTGTGAAAGGATTACAATGTATTGTTTTGTGTTGATATATTTTGGAAAATAAATTTTGAAATTTTGTGGTTTTTACAATTTTTTATTCTTTTAATTGACCTTGTAGAGATCACATACCAGTAAATGCACATTCATTGAATGCACAACTTCCAAAACACTGTAATTTCATCTAAAACACAGGCAAATGAAGGCCCAGGTCGAATGTTCAAAATTGCATTCCAACTAGTGCTCGACGCTAAATTTAAAGTTAGCCCCTGCTATCCCACGAACTTATATTGAAAAAATACGAATCTTTTAATCAAATCATATTCGCTGTGCTGGTGGTTGTTGGACATTTTGTACTATTCTAGTGAAGGGCCCATGTCATAATATACGCATCTACTTGAATTGTACCTTTGCTTTGTATGTTGGGCAGAGTTTGCAGCAGCACAACAAATTTCGCCTGTGTGAGCTGAATTTTAAACATGCACATACATCATGTCCAATTTGGTATAGCGGAAAACTCATAAATGTGTATCGAAGTTCTACTTTTTCTGTTGTTCCAGGCTACGCTAGGCCAGTTTTTCCGGACTTCCTTCGCAGGTCCAACCCTCATTCCTTAACAAAATTGTATTTCCGTTTTTTCAAAATATTGCAAAGGGCAAAGGCATACGAATGAATAAGGGGAAATCTGCGCCAAAGATTTTTTGTATTAGTATAATAACACATAAAACCGCGATAGTCATCATTCTTATCTCTTCATCACCCCATAGGGTTTTATAGCAAATTTTGATGGTGATAAATGAACATGTGCTACAATACTTGAATTCTTGAGAAAAAATCTTTCTGAGCAACTAAATGCAGACTTGATTGTGTCAAGATTTTTTTTTGCTTATTTTTTTGAAAATGTACCACTCCAATACGAATTTATTGAATTGTTAACTTTGGACGTTTATTTGAAATGATAAGTGATTATAAGAAATGAGAAGTCTAGATATTTTTTATAAATTAAGTATTCTAGTATAAAAATATTTACTCAAGCACGTATTTGCTACATTACTAGAAATTCACCTTTTGCCTTACTATCTAACCATATAACTCAACAATGTTGGAACGTTTATAAATAATTGACACTCCAGACATTTTTCTTTCCGATATTCAGTGGCCTAAAACAATAGGACGCGTACCTATCTTAAACAAAGAAATAAAAACTTGCAATTTTTTTATTGTTTTTTTATCATATTGCTATTTTGTTCGGTATAGGTACAGACATGGCAGCCCTTCATGCCGATGTATTAAATTTTCTTTTTATACGTGTACCAACAAAGCGCGTCACTTCATATTTGCCCGTTTTCTGTCAATATGGATTTTATGTTTTTTATGGACCTAACAATAATGTAATAATAAGAACAAAAATATCCAACGATAATAACCACTGTTGGAACAATTCATAAACTTGCTTGCTCCAATTAGAAATCATAAAAACTAGAAACAAAAATTAAAAGTTGTTGGTGCATTGACTATTTAATATTGAACGTATATAGGATATAAATACGAAATAAATTTAATAAATGATATCATAAATAATCGTGCTTTTAACATGCAATAATTCATAGCATGTTTCTAGTTTCTAGTGTGTACTAGTTGATTGTTGCATACATATGTTTCGGTTGAATGCATTTGCACACCAATTTTACAAATTGCAATTTTTGATTTATTATAAAATATAAAACAATATACAATGGCAAATTCAGAATACCGTACATTTGAAGATTTTATTTTACATATTGTACAAAAAATGTTCCATGATAGTAAATCTTATGAGAACATATTTACTAGCGTTTACTAAAATGCTAGGCAATCGAATTTGTTAATAAGTGATTGGCTAATGTTTAAATAATTAATTTAAAAGAAACGGCATATTCGAAATCGTCGAAAGTTTTACAACCCGAATATATAAAATAATTCACCTAGAATTTACTACTTTAGTGGAAGCGTTTTAGGGTAATTCATTGCATCGATTCCGATTGTGCTATCGCTATCGCCAGAGAAGCGCATTGAAATATTAGAAATTTCCTTCGAATCTTGCAATTTAGCACATTTCCAGATACAATTCGAGCATAATCCATGCAGCAAACCAATTTCATGGGGTTAAGATACCGACAGACATAGTAAATAATTTTGGTTCGTATATTTCAAGTATTCGTATTTTTCAACTGGTGTAAAATGAAATAAAAGTTGAATCTCATTATTATTCTCAGATTATCAACTCATTTAATAGGCTTCAGTTTTTCTAGCAATGGAATTTTCAATGAAGCACGTCTGCAAAATTAATTATCGATTAGTTAGTGTAATTAAAGAAGCAAACAAGGATTGTTTCAAGGAGAATAAGGAAGGCGCACTAAGCGCGTGCACTCTGCCGAACGGTCGTCCGTTGGCTTGCACAGCTTTGGCTTTATGTAAAAAAAGCGCGCGCCTCTCGTAAGTTTTTACATCGTTTTCCACTTTACTTGGCTCGGCATTATGCAAATACTTTTTGGCATTAATGCAAATATCGCTGGCCGCAAGTAGGAGCGCGCCGACTGCCACAAACAAGGCGTTGAATATTTTCCAAAACTTTGTTGTTGTTTATGTAATACGCAAAGCAACACAAAATTAAAATACAAAACGCAACACAATAAATAATTTCGTCTTATATTAATAAATAATTGAAAGCAAGCTTGTTAATCTTATTACAAGCCTGCACCCTCAGAAGAAGCAGCCTTTCTTTGAGTTGATGAACATCAGCTTTGTTTTCTGCCTTAATTGAGAAATGTTTTTTCAACATCAACATTCTTATATTACGCCAACAATAAAAGGAGGAAATGAGGCTCAGGCTCGTGACAAACAAAGATATGCAACGAACCGAAAGAAAAATGTAGTCCGTGAAGTAAAGAGAAAAATCTAATTGTAATTGACGTATGAAACTTGCGCGAACGGGCGCGACCTCGCGCAGAACGCTCTTCACAGAAACGTTAATTACTGGAAACGGCTTGTTCGCGTTTTGCTTCAACTTTAATTTAAGTTTAAATTAAACTTTTATGTAATTTCTAAGCATTATTTTAAATGCTTACACTGACGTGCAAAAACGGCGTATTTAAACACTTGGTCCTAGAGTCGAGATTTTCTTTTCTAATTTTGCTCGTGCTTTAAAAGTGGAAAATGTTAGTAGTTACTTTGTTACTCAAGATGTTTTGCTGTCGCTTATACTTACAAAAATGTTATTTAATACGTTTATGATTCAATTTCAGGCCAAATTGCAAATTTTGCCAAAGCTAAAATTTCCCAACTTATCAGAGGCAAATAACCTGAATTTCTAATGTACTCCTGGCAAAAAAATAAATTTATAATTGGATAAATATACTCTATATATTTTGTTCTTCAATCATTTATAGATACACATGCACATGAAAGTGTGCAAAGCCCGTCAGGTCCATGCCATAGCGTTCGAACTAACGAGCAACGAGACACTCTCATCTCATGTGATCGTGTGACAAATTGCACAGCGAGTTTTCCAGCTCATGGCAGCAGTTTCGCTCGAAAATTGCCATCTGTACGAATGTCGGTGGAGTGTTGTACTGCGGTACGAATTCGATTCGCGCCAATATCGTCTGTAATAACGTCGCAATACATTGCCATTGGCGTGTTAAAACGTACAGGCTTTTTTGACGGCCTCGTAATCCGGCTATCAGTTAAGTGCTGCTCCCACAGTGACATGAAAAATCCCCGATTTGCTCACTACCAATAGCCGGACGGAAATGTGCTAATAACTGAACCAGTTTCCAGTTACCAAATAGTCAACTGACCTACAGTCCCCACAAACGAAATTAAATGAAAATTAGAGCTTTGTTCGCATCACGGTGAAAATTACAAGCGCATGAATTTGGAAAACAAGTGATATAGATATGTGTAAAGCTGTGAAAAAAGTTTGGAGAGGTGTAAACGCGAGGAGGAGTTGATGCAGCTCGCCAGCTGGATGATTTAATAACAGAAAACAATTAACTAATTATGATGTTTAATTTAGAGCGCAACCCTTACAAACGACCCTTAACAATAAACGTGCAACAACCAGTGTGACCTTTGTTGTCTTTGTCTGGAGCGTCTTTAGGCATTGCCTCGTGCTCACAGTGTGTGTATACATACAATGAGGCGAAATGAATTGTCTTCACCTCTCTCATGTTGGTAACACGTATGCTTATGACTCTTATGAGATACCTTTCCTTTTGGTGCTCTTGGACTAAAACAGACTAAAACAGTAAAACAACATAAAACTGTCACTTCATAATTTACCTTTGATATTATATGGTGCGAATAATGTGTTTGCGCGGTTTGCATCATTTGCAAATTGTTTATACACTTCTGTTTGCCAATAAGTACACAGAGAAGAAAATGCCAACTCGAATTTAGTTGCTTGTTTTAATTTATAGACTGTGTTTGTTTGATATTTCCGCAAGTGTTGTATTGAATGTGACCAATAGCATTGATTAATAGACGCATCGGTGGATGAATATGTCATACATAAACATAACTCGTTCGGTATCTGCGCTAATTGGCCTAAAAATACGCACATGAACACAAATCAGCCCTTTCAAACCGTGCAAACCAAACCGCACTATGCTAAACACGTTTGCACATACACTACCCAACCTAATATCAATGTGTATATTTTCATATTTCACAATTTTGCCATCTCCATTGCGAGAAGACCTGCACGCCGAGCTAATATCGATACCCTTTCGTTTCATATTCCGCATATTCATATTCACTATGGACTATAGGTATCGATAGGGATGCTTGCAAACGAATCCGAAAGACCAAAAGGATTGGTTCGGCGGTTGGATTGATTTGGCGATTGCATTGAATCAACAATACACGTGCATAGCTATCGTCATGCTATAATGCGCCAACCATATACATAACAATAGCGCAAGTGTATGTTCGTATAGTGTATAATACAGCTATGCTATAAAATATGATTGGTTATGTGGGCTGCTATACGATACGTCTATCGGCATCATCATTATATCAGTATGCGACAAAGCCAAAAGGGAAACATCAATCACTCACCGGAGGACGAGTATGCGATTCGTCCGCTCTTTGCCTCCACGCAGCATCACTATCTTTATCAACTTATAGACTTAACTCAATAATCCTTTATTATCCAGTCATTTCAAATTTCAACGCTATTGTAGATCATCACTCAAAATGTTGCATGCATTCTTTAAATTGATGATTATTGCGGTTTATATTGAAATTTACTAATTTGCATGATGTCCGCAATGTATTAGCATCCAATACAGGCTTAACTAATTTCGATATGTAGGCACAATATTAACATGCGGGAATTATATTCTGGGCATTATCTCCTAAATTAATCATGTTATATGTAAATTGCTAGCGCGCGCACTATGCGTCTGTGCATCGCGGCGAGCTGGCAGAATCCCTCTATTAATATGCACTAAAAACCGAATTAATTCATTCATCACATATTAAACAATTTTACAACTAGCTTAAAAGGGTTAATTAATACCAGCTGGTGTAAATGGGGGTGGCACTGGCTGCTTTGCTTTCGACTGTGCTCATTTCGTTGCATGCATGAATGATTTGTGGTTTACGCATGCAAATAGCATCCGTTTTTGAGATTTTCTAATGAACATGAAATAATGTGTACGCAGACACGATCTTGTCTTTTTGATAACAAAGTTAATCATTTTTCGGTAGACAAAAACATTTCTACGTTAAAACAATGGGGGAGACGATGAAGACTTGAGACGTGCTTCAGGTACATATTTTTTGTGCGCGAGTCTCATTTATATATACTTAACCCTTATCACATCGAGGTGTATTGTCACGTAGAGGTAGAAGCATCCCTATTTCGAAATTAGAGGGCAGAGTTCAAACTATGCAATATAAAGCTTACTTTCTGGGGTATATTGCACCAATTTCTAACCACAAAAGTAGAGAGTGGTGTTGAATGAAACATGATTTTTTGTTTTGTTAAAAAATTGTAATATTTTTTTGATTTTATCTAATTCACTTTCTAGATTTCACATAAGAGCAAAAAAACATTATAGCAGACATTATATTAAATTTCGTCAAGCTCCAGATACAAAAAATGATAAGCTATTTTATTTGGTTGTTTTGCAAAAACTGAAGCAAGAAATAAATTGCTAATCTTAATTGAAACATGCTTTGATGTAGTTTACCAGACAATGAAATTTTTCGTCGACGTTTTATTATTTTCGTTGATGGCCAAATTAAATATCGAATGGATTAAGTGCTATTATATTACTTCATTACAAGTTTCAACTTATTATTTTGTATACACCTTTCCTTCTCAGTATACGTTCATGTACTCTGATTTTAATTAAGTTTTTAATTAATGTTTTTGCAGAAGTACTCGCGTAATCATCAGAGCGGTACTACGTAAAGACTTTCAACTTAATTGATATACTTCGCCATTAAAATTAAAAACAAAATACAATATGATTCCAGAAGTTGCGCTAAAGTTAGATATGCGAAATTATCTCAGCCATTCACCTATAATATCAATTCAAAATATGATACAACATTCGATTTAACACCAAGTCGTGTATCTTATTGTTAATCTTCTGGTTCTGAGAGTCGTTCCGAGATGCTTTTACTTGAGAACACACATCGCACTCGCAAAATATCCTTTATCTAAACACAATTGCTGAACTGTAACAATCAGACCTCCGTTATATCCTTTTGTCTGAATCCCAACCTAAAGGCAGCAGCAATGCAAGCTTATATAAAATATTCACACTCCGATGACTAAATATCTGTTTGTTTGCTCGTGCTCGTACGCTACGGAATGTATGTTCCCAACTAAATATATTTACATGCATAACTATATACAATGTTATAAAATGTACGCCTAGGTATTACATGCTCGTTTCCTCGGCGCAAACTATAAATGTTTGAACAAAGAAAGAAGGAACACAAACAAAAATAATGTTTGATATAGAAAATATTTATTATTTGCCGAAGGCTACTTGCAGATAATGAGAACGCCTTTCATAATTCGGGCAATAGCATTGTGGTTTGGTTATGTGGAAGCCTCAGTTGAGGCGAAAACAATAAAGGGCAGCCAGCGGTCCCACAAAGTGTAAGTGCGGTTGTTACGACACTGCCGGGACCCGTATAATCCCTATCACGGTCCGATCAATTGATCTGCCGATCGGAAGCGTTCCGTCAAGTCCTTGTCATTATACTCCCGATAATAGACGCTGTTTATCCTGTCTGCCTAGCCCTCCCTGGTTGGCAGCTTTGAATGCTTCTTACGTTTCCTGCCCCTGCGTCTTAACGCGCTATCAAGCTACATTGATGCTATCGGCACGTGTACATAAACATGAAATGTGCAGAATCAATATTATCAGCTCTCTATTAGTCTATTATTCATTTGAGCATCGAAATAATCCGCCTCTATAATGCGAATTCGGCCAGACAGGGTAAAACACACACAAAAAGTGCGAAATAAATTTGCATTTTATTGAAGCCGTAATAAGATTTGAAGGGATTTAGATAATAAAAGAAACTTTAGTGCCGACTTTCAGATTATTGTTGTTGTAACTGTAACAATTTCCTTCATTGAATTTTATATCACGCTGTAGCGAACATGTGTGATGAAATGTAAAATTGTTACTCAACATTGAATTTACGATCCCGATCGTGTTATATCTCGGCATTGTTTTGCAATTTGGATACGAGCGTCGCAAATTAAATCAAGCTCTTTTTTCCGTTTCATTCGCATCAATATTTTATTATAGGTGCTTGTAAAACGCGATTTTGTTTCAGTCGATGGCTGCTTGGTGCATATGAGACGACTGAATAAAGAATATATCTGCATAAAATAAAATGTTCGCGTTAAATTACTACACACAATATGCAACAATTTCAATGTTTCCATCGTTTTGTGCATCGTATTTCCAGCACTCTCAAACTTCCTTTATGTAAAATAGTAGAACAGGAGAAGCAGCGCTTCAAAATATAATAATGCCGTTAGATTGTACATGTTATGGCGTCTCAGCATTTGAGCGAAATTTAATATTGGAATATCGGCCAATCGGCTAACTTCTATGTTATATTGGAAGATATTCAGTAGGATTCACTAAAGATAGAAACTTAAAGGGCATTGGTTTATTGTAGCTGACGGATAACAATAGACGATTAAGGCAATTTGGTTTGTTCTCC
>JARJDT010020644.1:0-11589 GCA_030264655.1 Leptusa sp. GC000079
TCTTTTGACTCTTTTGTTATCGAAGGTTTTGTTCTTAATCGACTAACAGTCATTATAATCTGCCTAATATACTGGTTGATGAAGAAATACTAAATTCGAAGTTTTTAATGATGAATTCTGAGTCTTTTTTTTGAAGTATGTGAGGGGATCTGTGGATTGAATGGAAGGCGAATGAGCAGATAATAAAATAGCAAAAGCGCGCTATTATTGTGTCGAAACAATTCCGAAAAGATGTTCGACTGTGTTCGACGGCCTCGTAAATTGATAGTATTTGAGGGCGCCGCCAGAATTTGGCGATGGCGCCAGTGGCCGCTGCGCTAGACAACCGTCTCTCGTCTCACATTTTCACCACACTAGTAGTTTTCCAATAACACATTCAATCCAATACAGCGAAATTTTCGCAGTTTCCATATCGTATGCGCAAATGTTTTAATTCTTATAAGTAAATTTTCGTGTTTAAAACATTTAAATGAGAAAGATATATCCTGAAGAGTTTCTTTAACTTGGCAGCTTTGCACATTTTTTATCGGTTTTAATCGATTTATAGTTTTATTGCCTTTTATGTCGAGTAGTAAAACTTGAAAGGCAATAATAAGAGATAACGAAAAGCGGCGCGCACGAAAGTGGAAAACTTTTCCAGCTTTCGCTCAGATTGATGCTCGCGTATGAGTTTGCCCCTTTCGATACTTGTTTTTCTCCACGCTGCTCCTTTCCATTCGTCTTCACGCATTTCATTGTAAACGCTCCAGCTTCGCCATCCATATAGTTAGCTGTGTGTGCATGTATTAGAGTTTGCACAAGTTGCTTTTCACATAATCGTTCAGTTACCGAGCGCGCGCGGCAGACTTTTCCGAGCTTTCGCTCGAATACATGAGCAAATGTGTGCGTGTGTGTGTGAAATCAACGATTCGAAGATAGTTTCCACATTTGTTCGAGGTCGTTGACTCTTAAATGATTTTGAATATATGTAAACAATTTTATATGATTTTTATGCGCGTTGACCATTTCACCGTCTTCGCAATCTATGCGTCAAATCGAAATCGATAAATGTTATTCGTCATCGTAAAACATAGCAACAAATAGCGAAATGGTCTTAATTTTTGCCATTTTCTACGTTTAAAGGATTTGCATTTACTTTACTATAACCTATAACTAATCTCCCAGGTCGAAATTGACTTGATTAACATACAAAACGTTTTTATTGTTTGCAGTTTGGTGATTTGCGACACAATCACAGAATCAACAAAAATATTACAAGATCACGCACATAATCCCAAAGACAATGTGCGCTTTTTATGTGTCTTTTATTATGCAAGAATAATCTGCTGAGGCTATAAAAAGGCGAAAACAACGCAACTCACCTTATTAGACATAAAAGCCTAATTTAATATACAAAGTGTTCAAAATAACAAATGCAAGTCTTGACTTTATTGTTTTTTTTTTAATAAGTAACTTCGGACAAGACAAATTCGCAGACAATTAACTAATACATTTTAATAAATTAACTCATCGAAATAAACAAGAACTTTTTGTCCGTTATTAGCGCGGTTCGGTTCGGATTTATGAGCAAAATAGATTAGGACATTAGGATCGCATGTTCATTTAGCATTTATTTATTCTAATTGCTGCGCGATTTGAATTAAGTGAAATAAAGCCGTTTTTCTATTGTTTATTGTTCTTGGCTGATATAATGAATTAATTCTAATTTAATTTGTTGTTGGCACATATTTGCATGAATAATACACGCGGTTTAAGAAGTGCGTCACTGAAATCGCCAGCCAGCGGGCGTTTAACATTGAAAATTAGATTTATTATGAATGCGCGCAAAGAGTTTTTGTTTGTTATGGGAGAGTTTTTTGATTATTATGATTCTTTGAATGTGATTTGTTTGCTTAAAACGTTTATTTATGTCGACAATTTTGATTGAGGGTCGATTTCGGCAGACTAGTCTTTTGTTTCATGACTTCTGTTTTGACTGTGGCGTGTTGTCTCGTGCGGTTTAATTCGGTTTAATTAGTCGATAAAAATATGCACGGAATTCGATACCCGATAACCTTATTAGCGACGACGTCGATATGTCTCGCTTTGCTCCGACTTTTTCTTCGCTTCTTCCCAGTCTATGCAATGCACACACACACAACTTGGTCAAGCATAAATCTGTTGAGGAAGGTTAATATCTCACCGAATGTACCGGGCGATCTACATAAACTTTATAGACTAAAATTTGACACCAACGTCGCGCTCGCTTTGAATTTCGGCGGGCGTTGTGTTTGGTTTGCACCCGAGCAAACTGTTTCATCCTCCATCTTCTCATTGTTATTGTTGTTGTTTTTTTCTACTCTACCAAACTCGCGATTGTTTACACACACTTTGCATATTATTAAAGAAAGAGTTCGCTGTCGCTCGACTATACACATACAAAGAAGAAGAAAAGAAGTGGCAGAGCGTGAGAAAATTATTAAAATAATCTCACAAAGCGCGCGCGTATTATTGAATATTTATTTCTGCTTTTTTCAAAGTCTACTTCACAAATTTCGGCTTGTGTAGCCACCAAAAAGTGAATTTATTACGAGAAAACATCAAACAATTTTAATCCAATGCGCCGATGGAGTAGCTGTCAACTTAAGCTGTTTTCTATTTTCTACCTTTTTGCTTATGCTTATTAGAAGTTGTAGGAAGGGAAATTGTTATAGGATTATCACGTCCATGACTCAATTGTGGTGAATGATTGAATGCGGTTTTCGGGTGTTTGGTTTGATCTCTTTTTATACATTTAATATTATAAGATGAGAAGCAAGAAGAACACTGTCGCTGTCGTCGTTTGGCACGTAGCTTTTCATGGACAATTAGGTAGGGCATGTAAGGGATGAAATAGGGTTTGGGGAAAACTCAATTGTATTTACTTAATCTTCACATTTACTATTGCGACACGCGCATCAAAGCAGCTTAAATATCTCGCAACAAATTTCAAACTTCTAAGCAAACACTTTTCATTTGCTTGAAATTGAAAAGGTGTAAAATTGTTTCTTTACTAGTAAAAATTTGCATTTCATATTCGGCTATTTTATGTATATTTAGTAGTATTTGTATTTATTTAAGAGTAACTATTTCAAATGGCGTTAATATCATTGTCATTGTATTTGCTCGTTTTATTTGCATTCGCCATTGTGCTTCTTGTTTGTTTACACCTATTAACTGGAATTTAGCGTATAATTTTGTTTATTTTATTTTATATTTCATTCACAATATAACACAACTTTGTTATAGGTGCGTTTTATTTCACCAAATGCTCTTATGCGGAATTAAAACAGAAACACAGCAAACACAACCCAAATTTAAAGCGTGAATACTTAATAAAATTGTTTGAAATTGTATGAATGTTTACAAACTCTACTTTTGTATACATATTTTTAGCATGATGAGAACTGCAAGCAAATATTCACAGTTTGCTAGTTTTGTAAAATAGTCACAATGAATTCGTTTTGTGCTATGATTGAATTAATTTAATTAAGGTCATGTGAAAATATTTTATCGAAAACGAAATGAACTAATGAACGTTAGTCTTCCATTTTATAAGAAATAATCGATAATCGAGAAAGTGTTAATGTGTAATACGCACAATGATAAAAAAAATATGTACAAAAATGGAGTAAACGCGTATTCTTATTTCTGGAATTTCAAAGATTCTTCGTTTCAAGAAGCGAAACGACATAAATTGCAAATATATCATAGGATTCTCGAAGCGTTCATGTGCAATTACAAAATTAACTCGCCTAATCCGGTTTATTTACAATCAATCGATGACATTTGCTTCTTTTTGCTCAGCCAGCAGTAGACAAATGGCAATTATCATTGAAAATTTAATGGTAATTTTTATTGTTTCTCTCGAGTCAAATGGAAATGTACAAATGTGCGAATAAGTTTCACGATTTCCTAATTAAGTTTAAATGTTCGGCACCTGAATAAGTTTTCTAGAATACGTGCAAGTTTTCTTTCAATTTTTTCACTTACAAGTGAAATTAACATTTCTCACGTTCTAATTGAATTCTAATTAAGTTATATAAATGGTATGATAAGTTCATTGTTTGTATTGAACTTTAATCCTCGTCTAAAACTAACAAGACAACGACTAATTTGGAATTTGCGATTGCACTTAATAAATTTCTCTTCACTTTATTAGTGCAGTAACTCATGGTTTCAACTTTGTTTGGATATTTAAAAATGTTACAACTTATTTAGTCAACTGTGCAGTTATCATCAGGCTATAATCCTATGTAAAGGATATTAGAAAAGTAATATAATAAATAATGATATTAATGTAAGAGTTAAAAATTTGGATTTCCTATCGTTAAGCAATTTAAGCCATATTTGCATTATTGTATTTTGTATTCACACTTCTGTTTGCCTACCATAATCTCTTATTTAAATATTTGCATTACAATTGGTCATAATATTATAAAGCAAAATCATTCAAGTGGCAGATGGGTCGTGCTATGGCTGAGTATGTAAGAATGCACGTTACATATGTATTGTGACATTGCAGGTAATATTTATTAATATTTATGGGGAAATTGCATTAATGTAATTTGGCTTTTTCATCTTTTCTGAAATTGCGAAAACACAAAAACAAATAGTAAACTTACACCTCATGAGTATTTACAACAATAATATCACAAATTATAAATAAATCTAGAAATTTAGGGGACTCCTCATGACTTTTATCAGTCACATCAGATGACGACATTGATATATTTGGGTACTATACCAATTTACCTACTTCAGGTATATTCGTTTACTTTATCTGATAAGAGTGATGACAGCACTGTTTTGATAAAAATTGTTTTTATGAATGAAATAATTGAAAATAGCAATCAATTAATTCGTGTTTTTTCCGAGATTTTTTCTAAAATATATCAATTTTAATTTTGAGCGCTGCGCTCCATCTGGTAGTCTGATATTGCATTCTAAATACGAAGAAATTTGTTCCGTTAATACTACAGATTCCACTGTTAGGTGCTTCATTCTTCAGCACTTGAAGAGTTCGCATAGAGATGGAGGAGTTTAACTAATCTAAATTAAATATTTACACCATCTGTATTTATAAATAATCTATGGTCTAAATGACGGTTAAAATAATATTCTGGAAATATTTCAGGATTAGGATAAAAATATCGAAATTAGTAGAATTATTAACAAAATGAGAAATATCCGAAATATCTACATTTTATGTTTTATAGTTTGTACTAGAACATATTTTAAAGCGGGTGTTTTATTTAAAAAAAAATCCATCCCCATCCCCATCAATATTCAGTTTTTCAGCCGTTAGGCGTTTGAATTGTTTTGCTCTGTTTTGGGTCGATTTAAAGCCGAGCGCAATCACCGATGACAGATTTATGAAAATATTTGTCTGGAACGGCAGTTAGTTTAAATATTCGTTGGGAATCATTTGATTATGCAGATATGCGAGCCTCGCACTCTCCTATCTTTCCCCAGTCATAATGCGATCAACCCTAGACGTAGAGCGACAC
Source organism: Leptusa sp. GC000079 (assembly GCA_030264655.1). Classification (NCBI taxonomy): domain Eukaryota; kingdom Metazoa; phylum Arthropoda; class Insecta; order Coleoptera; family Staphylinidae; genus Leptusa; species Leptusa sp. GC000079. The sequence goes on from JARJDT010020644.1 coordinate 5,529, forward strand.
ATAAAAACAAAATCGGTCATTATTGGGGAACCTCAATGGGAAATATTCAATCGTCCTTGTTTTTCCTTATTTCCAACGTTATGTTGCTTCCAGAAGTTGGAGTTGCATTTAAAACCGTTTCCACCCTCAAAATCATAATCAGTTTCCATTAATATGCTTTAGGAAAATTGTCGTTCTTGAAAAGCTGAATAAATAAAAACATTTTTAGGAAAAAAATATAGGATGCGCGTTTTTCCAAAAGTTTTTGACCATCGTTATTTTTGCAACAACAATAAAATAAAATGATTTCAACAACGGCCATTGTGATGATGTTTGCGTGAAAAACGAAACTTTGCTGTCTCGAAGATTGAAACGACTTTTGAAAGTGTGATCGCGTCGTTGGCGTTGGAAATGCGTAAAGAAAACGCAAAGCCAACAACCAACAATATTGCGAGCAAATGGTTTTATTGTTATTGCTATAGTATATGATGAAACCAGACTAGAAAAGTTAGAATCTCATATATCATGTTCTTCAAGAATTAAATTGCAAATTGAAAATATTTCATTAATTGCCATGTACTGCCTGCTGCAGTCAACTTGTTTGTCTTAATATCGATAGCATGTTGTTGTCTAGGAGTAATATAGTTTCGACATAATAAACGTTTTATGGCAAATTGTCATTGGTTTATGACGCAATATGGCGTTACAGTAGGAACGTCAGTGAGTTTAAAGCTGATTGGGCTCGCGGGATTGCCGTTATAAAACCATTTGGGCCCCTTGTGCACCAAGTATAAAGCGGCTGCTGCTCCCGCAAATCCGCCAAACTTACCTAATAAAATGTAATTGTTTTTATCATGCTTTTCATAGCGTGTTTGCTTATACACTCAAATGACTCAAACGAATCGAGTTTCCCCATTGCCGCACTTATTCAGCTTCTGCTTGCAAGTTGCAAGACGAAAATATTTGCCAAGAAAACGTGAAAAATACGTTGCTAGAGTATGCTTGGACTAACAATGATAAATAATAAGCGAAAATAAGGAAATAATAAGCTTTCGGCTAATAAAAATAAAGCCGCTAATAGCAGATGAAGAAGAAAACGAATGGGAACGTTTAGGTATATAATTCCATTAAGTGGCCAAATCTGCGCCCTTTCTATCAAGAGCGTAGAGACCGGAAAACTGAACAAGGCTTAAGGAAAACAAGTTTCACCCTACTATTCACTACATAAGTGAACAAAAAAGACCAAAGAAAAAGTGTGTTTTGCTTGTCAAACACCCTGTATATTGAAGTGCAGAAATAATAATCTGTGATTATTTGATGTAATAAATCTAGCAACCAGTGACAACAACTTAAATTGTAGTTTCTGCAACTAAGTAGTTTTAAGACCGCATTTTGAGAAAGAGAGAAAATAGAAAATCGAAATTGAGACATCATTATCTTTCTACTCAATACTCAATATAGCGTTTAGTCTCAAATGGCCTGAAGCTTTTTGCTCCATACTCAATATCTAACGCTTCATGTGTAGTTTTTCATCCCCATCCCTTAGCACATAGAAAGCGTATTACAAATCGCTAAACGATTTATAATGGCGTATATTTTCGTTGCTGTATTGTTTTACACCCTCGTTCGTTCCGTCGACTTCGACTTCTCATATAATGTTTTCAACAATTTGCCTTCAGGTGACAGTCGCGCAAATAAAAATGTTCACGGTGATAAACATTTTAACTGTTCTTTTTTGTTACCACTTTTACATTTTACTGTTTTGCTGTCGCTCTTCCTGTTATTAGTATACGAGTACAGCGTTTATAGAGTTAGTTGATAAGGTGTTTTACATGTTTATTGGTTTGGAACGGGCGCTATTTAAAATAGCCGGGGGCGGTCGAGGTTGCCGGTTGCGGTTGCAACACTAGAGGAACATTGGAGCAACAGAGAACAGTTCAGGAGTTGTAACTTGCGTACTTTTCGATATGGAGTGACGCCACAAGCACCGTTTTGATTTCCCTCACAGAGGGCGTTGTGTTTTGCGAACACTTTGTATAAGTGCAAAATAATACCGAATCATACTGTTTGTTGTTGTTGGTGGTTTGGTAGTTAAACACATTAGAAGAGAGCGAAGAGCGGCGTAATGCGAACCGATGCCCGTCCTGACATCGTCCTGACTGTTCGCCGTACGAAACTTTTAATGCACAATTAAAATACGGTTTCGTCGCACCCTTAAGACACGCCCACGCTTTCTTGTTCTACAATAGTAACAGTTGCCTAACAACATTGTTCACACTTAATTGAATTCCAGTTCAAGTTTCCACTTGGCACACTCAAATCTCGTCTTTTGTTTTTCATGTTGCGCGTTGTCCAAATATTGATTTGTGCATTTTTGTTTGGTTTGGTTTTGCTATCATCATAAAGAAAAACTGAAAACTGATGCTAGCATCATGTGCGGTCTGTTGTGCTTTGCTTCTGAATAAGTTTGAATAAATAAGTTCGTGGCCCGTGGGCCGGAAGTCAATATGCAATATTGTGTGGGGCAAGCGCGCGCGGCCGGCCACATATTTTCCTCCCATCTTCTATCTTGATACACAACACAAAACCATTTTTCTCCTCCAGTCTCCTCCATAGCCAAAGCGATATTTTTCGCTCATCGACCACGCACCCTGAACACATATTGTATATTGCCCATCCCTTGAGACTTGGAAAACTAAAATATAAAAATCTCAAACAAAAACACACAATTTACATGCATGTTCATCGGGAGCTCGGGGAATTTCGAAAAATTCAAGACACACCTTCTCATTTTAAGATTTTCGTATACTTCGTAGATAGAGTTATTATACGGAAATATGAATATGATGGTATAAACACGTTCAGTTAATTAATAAAGCAAGAGTTAAAGGAACACGTAGACATAATTATTAGCTTAGAGGTAGAGCGGGAAAGTGGAAACGTGCTTTTCCTCATTTCATGTGAGTTGGTTTAGTTGGCGCGATGCGGTTACATTGTTGAAGGTAGTTACCAAGTTACCATAGCCATGGAGCATAGGTGCTAAGGTAACTTGCGGTTTTTGTTCTTATTCTATGATGTGACTCTGTTTCCAAGTCAGCCATAGAGCAACGGAAGCAATAAAGTAAAACGACTAGCAATTACTATGGTAATGTTTAGATATGAACAATTAGTCGTCGGGATGTCGTTGCTGTGCACGGCAAGAGTAAAGAGCGCGCCAAAACCTAAGATTGTACTTAAATCGAGCACAAGCTTGGAATATTCAAACAGAGCGTCTTAAGCACCCACAGCAGACACCTTCAAACACATTCTCCGTCTGAGATTTGAATTTCTGAATAAACCAAACGACGACGAAACACAAGACGAGCCCAACTCAGCTCCACATTCCGCGCATAAACGTAATTGCTTCATGTACCTTGGAAATTGCATTACGGACATAAGATCTTCCATGTTCTAATTAATTATACGCATATACACTACACTAATATCATAATTGTTAAAATTCCACCAACGTCTTAATTTATACTGCACTAATGTCATGAATTAGCTTAATTAATTGAAGTCGTACTCGGCTCGTACTCGTACATCTTGCAATGAAATTCTTTAGATTAAAACCCTTTTTTATATATAGAGTAAAGTAAAAGAAATGATTAGTGTGCTGGTTGATTTAGATTAAGAAATGGCTCGGATCTCGGATAAGAAATGAAGCCGGAAAACCCCTCCTTAAGGAAGAAAGACTATTTAGCATGAATCGTGCGCGCGCTGATTGCGCCAACGTAATTAAGCATCTCATCTTAATTAGTGCAATATCTCTAGCATTCTACGCCTCTTACGCGGAACGTGAGCGATATCTCGCGCTTCGTGCTGATAAGCATCTTGCGCTTGCATTGTGCTTTCTGGTGGCGCATTTAAATAACAACAGCATTAATAAATTCTCAATGTGAACTGCAAGGGGTTTGAGAACATACATGTATTTATATTTATTTAAGCGACTAGTGATAAAGTGGTCTCAAACACATATACACGTGTTTTTACAACATTTTTTCCACATCCGACATGTTTGACGTTTGAGAAGAGCAAATTTTGTCATTTCTCAACTATCTCACAACAATAGGAATAGATAACTAAGAGGCCTCTTATTTAACTATTGTTTTAATATGAGAAATGGGTTGCCTACTTATTTCACTGCTTCTAAAGCATGGAGCTAGTAGGCTTTGGAACTTTCGTTCCAATGGAGCGCGCATACGTGACTGTTCGTGACCTAGTAGGTACACGAACGTGCAGATGTCGCTATTTTGCAATATAATCCTGCATATATTAGGGCGACATCTGCACTTTCGTGTACCGTACTAGGTCACGAACTGTCATGTATGCGCGCTCCATTGGAACGAAAGTTCCAAAGCCTACTAGCTCCATGGCAAGGAGCCACCATGTAGTTTTCTCCAAGAATGCGCCTTATACATTAATATAAATGCGCAATTATGAATGACATTTATAATTTTTGCATATTCTCGATTCTTGGAATGGCAACGACTAACGCCGCCAACCAAAAATTTATAAATCATTCGTCATATACACGGTGCCCCAGTTAAGCCTTTGGAGGCTGGTTCTCGAATACTAGCAAAGGTATCTATTTTTCCTCGGGAGAAGATTTGTTCAGAATTTAATGCCAACACATTTCAAATTTACAAACTTGACAAATCTTCAGTCGTTTCGAGGTTATGGCCCAAAGAGGGCTGGCATGTTTTCAAACATCGATTTTGGACCAAAAATATCTTGTAAACCAATGGGGCAATCAAAATTTGACCAAGGAAAAATTCACCTTATTTTATCCAAGGAATGTAACAAAAGTACTGGACAAATTTTCCGGCTTCTGGTTTTCAAGATACTTGCATCAACTGTCTTATTTTAAATCGCACATAACGAAAATTTTAACATCATTGAACCGAGTAAGAAATTAGCTTTAATTTGATGCTAAACATGTCCATGTCTTCTGATGGTAAACCGGAAAACCGGATGACATGATATCAGATTGACCTATGTTTTTGAAAAAAGTTGTAGATTTGTAGTTAGTTATTTATTTTATGAATAATACGTTGCACAAAAATCCTAATACTTGAGGTCTTTTAGAGCATTTTAAAATTTAAATGTCTAATTTGATTTCAACTTAAATGATAAACTAAAATTATTTGGAACCTTCAAAATAAGCTAGAAATGTTTTTGATTTTTGTGGTGAAATGCTATTTTATATTCACAAAATAAATAAATACAAATCTAATATTTTTTTCAAAATCAATGGACAAGCTGATGACATGTCTTCCGGTTTTCCGGTTTACCATCGGAAAACATGGACATGTTTAGCAGAGCTGTAGAGCGCTCTGTCGTACAATTTTGTGCGCATTTGAAGATGCAAATAAGTTAATTCAAAGTTATTGGTACTATCACAAAGACGATTGCTGTAAAGATTGCACTACAGTTTTTTTTTTGAATTTCGTGAAATTTGGGCTGCATGCACCGCTTCCAGCCCAACCGATCCATGAGATTCATCAATGTATATCATAGAGAGAACGCGATTTCTATCCGCAAAATTTGTGATAGTTTTAATTTGAAGGGTTATGCTACACATAGCATCAAGTTAGCCCGGGGCAAAGTAATATTAAGTGAGTGAATCAAACAATTATATTTATTTTCAATGGGACGAGAAGAAGGCTCATTTATCAACTGAAGTTGCATTTCAATGCGTAGTACTTTTTCGACTAGGCAGAAGTACTTTTAATTTTGCTGACTATGCTGAAGTGATTTTACTCATACTGACTAAGCAAGAATCCTCAAAAATCCTCGTTTATAATGCAAGCAGCTCGGGTTTCTATTATAAACTAAGTTACGCCCGTCAATTTTTTAAAAGGGTCGCCGTTGCTGCCAGGATTTGAACTCCGGCCACTTGTGTGAAAAGCGGCCGCCGCTAGCACTGCGCTACGCAGGCCTTCATAGAGAACGCTCTAACTGATATATACCGCGTGTCTCAGAAACCTGCGGACGGAAGATTCCGGAGATACCGTTACACTAAGAGAATTTTTTTTCAAAC
>JARJDT010020663.1:0-13605 GCA_030264655.1 Leptusa sp. GC000079
TTCAGGTAGGTGACGACTTGCAAGTTTTTCTAAGTAAGATTTGCATACAAATGGCAGTGACAATTCCATATGCATCAAAATGTTTATTGGCGACAATTCTTTCCGAGGATATAGTACTTACTTCCATTACGATTACGATCAACTCAGGACAACCAACATGTTTCTCTGTCTCCTGTCGGACATTTTATTCATGTTTCAATCCCCTGTCTATTTTTCACCGTTGTAACATTTAATTTGCTCTTGTAAGTATTCTTAAGTTTTCGGTTAGAAAATATGTGATAATACGCATTAAGCAAAACAAAATTCTGATAATAAATGCACTTGCCATTTCACATCATCTTTCAAAGTCGAAGGTAAAAGTCTGCAATGTGACGTAAAGTTTCCTAAAAAATCTATTGGAGATTGTGTAGGTGCACATTTAAGGTTAGGTATAAGAATAGAAGAAGAGCAAAAAGGATTTTCGGGTTGTCGGGTTGAGCAACCCTTTTCAGATCTATATCGATGATGATTATTGTGACGGCTTGTCCATTATTACGTCTGGTGCATTTACGTTGTAAATGGACCAACGACTTGGACAAGGGTTTATGGGAAAATATTTCGTGAAAAGCAAATATGTGAAATGACAAGTGCAAATCCAAACAGACCAACGCATAAGGTTGAAAGTATATCTATTTTATTAAGGAGTGTGAGAACTATTTTTGCGTAAAATTTCTAAATTCACAAAGGCCAACAATTGATTCGATATTCGATGAAGAGTTGACATTGTACTAACCAACACTATAATCTAGCCTAACCCAACTTAACCTAACTTAACCTAAAGTATGGTCGAATTGAATTCCATTTAAATTGCATTTTTTTCTAGTAGATGTTGTTCGATTGATGAATGAATTAGATTTAATTTCAATTTCTTGGTAAAATCTAGAAATACATTCAAGGTGATTTTTCAATTCTTTCCGAATATTCAGCAAAAAGCTGAAAATGCGTAACACAAAACCGTGTACTTATATCGTATATCAAGGTTTATTTTTCTTTAAAAATACTTCCTAAAATAGGTAAGAAAGTAAAAATACAAAAACAAAGCTAACAACAAAACTTTTACAAAACCCAAAAAAATATTCAAACACAGTGCGATTCAACATTATTGTTTTAACTAAATTTTTTTGGGAATGTTTGTTATAGCGGGATATATGACACGTGCTAGGTGTTAAAGATTTTCCACTAAAATAAATTTAATCCATTCGAATTCATATCTTATACATCTTGCAAGATCTTGAGGTAAAAATCACGTGGTTAAATTTTTTTGGACACAAAATATGTACAGAATCTACTTTCTCATAGACTGAACAAATTGAAAAACGTATCTGATCAAAGATTCGAAGAAAGTCTTCACAATACAAAAGACAAGTGCATGCAAGATGCAACTCAGGACCCAATTACATATAATGCAATATGAACTTGCGCCATTGCAGTTCTTTATCAAAGAAATACAAACTCCAATTGCGTACACCATGTGCCCATACCTTGAACAACAATACATCGCAAAGAAAGCTCGTTTTCCGCTTTACTTAACGCACGAAGCATGCAAAATTTAAAACCTTCTTTAAGATGGATGCAAAAGTATTAAATGTAGTTCACATCACAATTGAATCGCAGTGAATAGGAAAGTGGAATACTTTTACATATTCAACCCAAAAGTTTCGCATGTGAAAAATGCAAGTTTGCATCAGGTCGCTACGGTCCAGATGCAGGTAAGAAGACTTTACCTTAGACTCTTTTAGACCGACTATCTGTTAGTTGCTTCTGACCATAAGTCCAGGGACGTACTAAACAGATTGGGCCAAACTATCAAGTTACAAGCCTTGATACGTAATTTTGCACAAGTCTAGAGCGAAATTCAAGGGCTTTTTATTGTTATTTGCGTGTGTGCACTTTGCGCGCCTAAAATTTCAACCCAAACCCAAGCCAGCGTCCGTTCTAGTGGACTCTGTTGAGGCAGTTAAGGTGTGGGAACGTAAATTCAAAACGCTCTTTTGTATAGAGTACGGAAATGGGTTGCCTGAGCATTTGCTTTGCATTTGTACATTTGGATGTGTTCGATAGTTGGTTTGCATCAATTTTCGGTAAAGGCCCAAGTTTGAGGTTTCAGGCCTACAAACGGATAAATATGCCTACGACTATGAGGGATGAGATGGATGAATGTGTATACCTTGCTCTCGCTGATGCTATTAAGTATTGCTATTGGTATTAGAGATGAACGGATGGACGGACAAGGGGTGACGTTTTTCATCTTTCTGCCTGCTTCCAAATGATGAAATGTTGCGACCCGACACACAACATTACGTATTCACATCGCATGTATGCTTAAATTTATCGAAATACAAACAACCCTGTTTTGCTCGATTTCGATGCTTATAGATGTGTGAATATTCGAAGGTATTGATGAATAGCGATGATTTTCGATTTTGTGGATATCCAACCAAAGAAAGGAATGTGCAGAATTCGAAAATGGGAAGAAAGAGTGAAAATGGAAATTGAAAGTAAAAGGTTTGTTTGATTCCATTTGAATATTCAATATTCTGCACTTTGCATTGCGAGAAGTTACAAGTTTGTGGGTTCTCACGCAATCTTAACCCAAATCGAATTTAACCTCAAACTGGGCAGCCTGCGACCTAACCTAACATAACCAAACTGAAAACAACTCATATCTGCGGCATAATTATAAAAACAGATGACCATTACTAATTATGCTTGTTATTGGTGTTTAATTTTTTGAGTTTTTTAATAATAGATTGCCGGTTTGGTTTCACTTTTCTTGGATTCTTCGAATTTTACAAGTTCGCACCTTTCAAGCTTGAACTTTTCTCTAAACTAAAGTGTACAAGAAACGATTAGCAAAAGTTCATAATCATCTTCTTAAATAACCCAAGCCAGCATATTGCACCGAACGCCAACGAAATCGAAACTGACTCGTTCCGAAATCATTTTTCATTCGCTTACAAATTGGAAATTTCAACCAACTTCAATTATATTGCTTTGCGCAACTTTAACAAAGACGCATTGGGCATCGGTAAAGTGATACCTGGTCCAGCCGCGTGAAATTCGGATCTAAGCTCCGCAGAGAAAAATCTCCACCAGTATTAAATTATCTCTCGGTTTCTCATTTTTCGAAATTCTTTGTGTTCGATTTTGTTCCACCTACGCAAACGCATAGCGAGAGGAAAGAAACAACTATAGGAAACGTAAACTACACAATAGCAAAGGTTAAAAAATGATGCTGGATGATATTCGATGATGATGTGGAATGAGGAAGGGTCTTTTCAACATTAAGGGCGCAAAAAATACAAATGCGGCAAAAAACAGCCGGTGCCGATGACCTCTCGGTTCTTGGTTTCAAGTTGAGGAATGAACAAACCGCACAACCGAACAAAAGTTGAAACTTTTTTTTTCAAGTAGTTGAAGGCGCCTACTTTTAATTTTTTACCATCTATACATTATGTTTTGAGGCCAGAAGCAGGAAAATAAACACATATGCGCTTTCGGTTTTAGGTAAGGTGCCATTGTCTTCTATTATAGATTATCGGGCGTAAAATGCAAAATTTCGATTTCGATATTGGGCCAAAATATGGAGCAAAAACTTGATGCCGACCCTCATGTTGGTCTAGTGGGTGGCTGTTATGCAACTTCCGTGTTCTCTATTGATATTATGCGCTTTATTTATTTGCGCATCAGGAAAAAATTGCATTTCAAGCAAAGTATCGAATTCTATATTTTTACAAATATGGAAATTGACAGATGTGAAATGCATTTATGCGAAACTATTTTTTCATAAATTAAAAAAATCACATTTCCAGATGCATCACGAGTTATTCGAAAATGTTACAATAAAATTGCACAAAACCAAACGTGATTCTCATTTTTAATCCCAATTTGTAAACTTACATAATCTTCAACTATAGTCGACATGTTGTGAATTAGGAACAACTCAATTTGTCTCCTTTGTATCGGTTGTTATTTTCTGTATCCTTTTAACTTTGCGATACTTATTTCGATTTTCAAATGTGTGGCTGATGTTGATCGTGCCCTGATTAAATCTGAGCGCTCGTCCGGAATCCAAATTCGTTCGCAAAAATCACGTATTAAACATTATCACTTTTTCGTTCTTTGTCGATATTTATTGTGCGCGTCGTTTACCTGTCGTCTTTGGACGTTAATAATTTAACTTGTGTATTATTTGTTCGAATCTTTATTTGCGCTTTTCTTTCCTATCATGTTCATGTATTAACTTTCGGATGGTTATTGATCTTGAGATTCTTGAGTAAGTACTACAATGCGATGCATGTACATTTTTCCCGCCATTTATGAAACAACATGTTTAGATCTTCGAATCGCACTGTATGAATATCATGTTTTTTTCGATTTTTCTTTTGTTTTTTGTGTGCATTAAGAAAAGCAAAATAAAATAAGACAGTGACTTAAATAAATAAATATAGCAAATAAATGATAAGCAACTTTGGGACTTTTTGGATGTAACGATAATATGATAAATATCAATATACCAAGTGTTCACAAAAAGTTTAAAAACATCCTGAATAAAGTAAAGAATAAATAAATCAAACTAAAGTGCATAAATTAGTTACAAGGTAGGCAAATCGGAAGAGCAAAATGTTGTCACTTATAACTTATAGATAGATGCGACTCAGGATTTATTTTATATTCTGTTAGGATCACGATCTAGAAAGTTGGGCGCTTTTAAGAATCCAATGTGCCACATTTCATGCAGCAAGTAGCTAACCTCAACAGTAAGTTAACCTGATTTGCACATTTGCTTACCTGTGACCTGTTTAAAAAATAAAGATGGAAAAATACGCACTAAAACGTCTTAACGCGGTTGTCGCAACAGTTTAGCACGAGGTGAGTTTATTGTCACGAGCACGCACGCCTGCCTCCAACCTTCTAACCTCTAAGTGAACTTTACAATTGTGAATTGAACATTGCCATTTTGAGTGAAATGGTGCGAATCTTAAATGCGTGTATGCAAAAAAATAAACGACAACTCAATTCACGATTCTGCTAGTCAAAAAGTCACAGAACAGTTTTTATTCCCATTCTGATGGATTCAAACCTAATCGAAATTGACTTTGGTTGTTTTGTTTAAATAAATCAGTGCGTGTTAAAATTAGAATATTTAATCATATATTTTTTTAATAAAATAACCAAAAAATTTAGGTTCATAATCGCACACTCTTAAATATATTAGATATCACACCTGACACAACTTCACTAACTTTTTCTTTCCGCCCTTCTGGTGTTTCTTTGCTTCTCTCCATATCTCCACATTTTGTCTTTGTTAATTCATATATATTCAGCGAAAACAAGGAAGACTTGTTTTAAACTCGGAAAGTGTCTGCTTGTAAATGTTTAAAGCCTTAAAGGGCGCGTAGGTTGTTTGAAGGCACCTCGAGTCGTTTCAGCTTTCATTAAGGTTATCTATAAAAATCCGAACAGGGTGTTTTCGAAATTGCCACATCATTTAACCTCAATATGAACAATATTTAATTCTTGTAATTGGAGCACTCTGTATGAGAAAATGTAGTAAAAGATGAAAGAAGCTAAAGTGAAATATGAATTTTTAATAAAGCTATTAGAATATTACTTTGTCGAATACGAATAAGGGATGACAAAAAGCGCGCTCGCTTGGCTTCCTCGTCCTCGTGCGTTGCTTTTTACTCGCTTTTCTATATGAGGCATTAAAAAGTCTGCAAGAAGTAGGCACGGAACGGAGTAAAGTAACGCCGCCAAGTATGAAAAAATTTAAAACAAAAAGATGAGTCTTGAAGTGTACCGAGATGTCTCAGAACTCTGAAAGCAAGTAAAAGTTCCTTTCGATAAGTGCAAACTACAAAGGAGTAACTAACGAAGTGAAAAATCGCGCAGTAAAATGCAAAATCCGAATCTCTATCTACTATGCAGATTGCAAAGAGTTGCAATTCGAAATCTAAAAGCACTCGCTAAGTGTAGCCAACTAACATTAATGAGGAGCACGTCGTCAAAGAACTCAAACAAAATGTATTTTCTATAACCGAACCTAACCTGACATGACATAACCTTAAAAACGAAAATCTCAAACTAAAGCAAAGCAAAACCGACACTCTTTCATTTTAATACGAAACGTGCAGTACAATTGCACCCCTTATTAAGCACCCTTTCCCTCTGTCTTCTCTTTTCTCGTGTTTCAGACCCACGCGCATTATACTAACAATACAAATTTCACTCTTCGGCGACGCAAAAGAGAAAAATGAGGGAAACGACACGAAATCGATGGCATCGAGGGAAACGGAATGGGGTTGTGGCCATCGCTGCGCGTTATTATTGCATTGCGATTGCGAAGGGTAATGCTCATGGCTGCTATAGACTAATGCAAGGGGTGCATGTGCAATTTTGCCCGATTCATCAATTCACCAAAAATTAGAGCTCAACTGTCGGCTCAGACATACGAAATAGGAGTAAAACAAAGCGAATTGCACAAAAGCAGCATCAGTGACGGGAATTTTGTGCACAAGTTGAATGCGTGAAGAGTTAGGTTAGGGTTAGGGGACTATTTGGTATTAGCACACCGGAAAAGGAAGTGTGTTCACATCGTAATGTTATGTCATCATCATTCATATCTTTTCCACTAGGTGTTTCAAACATAATTTTGGATATTTTCCGAAAAGTTAAATTTTGAGGTTATATAATGTTACGATCGATGGTTTGATTAGATGTTGGGGTACCTTGTACACTTGGTAGATCTTTTTCGGTGTGGGTTTAGGTTTTGTATTGCGGACGTTGTCCATCCTCCAATGTCTCTCAAAGATCAAACAACAAACATATCGAACGTCAAACATTATTTTTGAAAGGTTTAGCTATTGAAAACTGCGGACCTGGGACATTGGGCAAACATTTTGCTTAGCGGAAAACTATAAAATCTAAAAACAAGGTAGAAGAGACGAAATTGATGATGGACGAGTTTTGAATGATTTTAAATTTCCGGTGTGCCTATCAAAAGGTTGTTTACTTGAATATAACCTAAAATATAACATTAAATATTAAATTTTGCATTAATGTTTTTGGTTATTAATTTAAGTATAAAAAATAAAATAAAGTCGTGACACGGGGGGGGTGAGCGACCCTCGAAACCACTTTCTTCACATTGTGCGCAACATTTGCGAAATAGCCATCCAACAATGCAACCCTTAAAATATATACCCCTCAGGTAAAATATTTTTGGCAAAAGTAAAACTGACCAGCGCATACTAAAAAACAAGACAGAATCATTGAACAACAAAAAACGTAATTAATAGTTGTGTTTGATGGTTTTGTATAATAGATTTCGGATGAGTTTATTGTTAGTTGAGAATAGGATACAAAAAGTGCTTCTGACTTCTGAGAAATTTCAAACCAAAATTAGAAAATAGAATGAGATCGGAAAAAAACAAAAGTTATCATCAGAAAAATAGAAATAAAAAGGTTTAGGGTCGTTAAGAGGTTTGAAGATAAAAGAGGCAAAATGTAAAAAAAGGTTATTGGACTTTAAAGAATTTTTAACTGGTTAGTCATAGTCAGGTTAGATGACCATTATTAGATAAATTATAACACATTACTTTTCTAGTTCATCTTTAACGCCATATTAGGTATACAGGCAATGATAATTTTAGAGCATTTTTTGAATGGCATATTTCTATAGTTTATCATTTTAACATAGCGCGTGCTGCCAGCGGATTTATTTTTTATAAATTGTTATCGAAACGAAAGCCGCCAGCTTGCCCACTATACAATTTTTTTCTTTTTATCTAATCGAAACATATTTTGCGAAAGCTTTAAGCTTTCGGTAGCTTATACTCTCAAACTTGCCCCTATACAAGAGGAAGTAATTCTTGTAGGTAGCTCACATCACATCTTAGAAGGACCGAAATGCATACGAAAAACATGCGTGTGCCCATTCCATATGTATGCAAAGAATGGAGAATGGACGCACATTGTGATATGTAAGAAACAAGCTAAGAAGAAAAAGGCTCAAGAAACTGTGTGTATCTAAAGTAAAGTAAAAGGAAAGTGATTTTGAATCAAAGTAAAGGTGGACAATGGATACTAGTAGGTTGGGTCAAAGTATTAAAATCGAGAATGACAAATAAAGCACACGTGTTCCAAACTTCTGACCAAAACAAAATATATACTGGGTGTATCATTCAATAATTGATTTAACACTCATTTTAATTTTAAAATTTTTTGTAAGAGGTAGTTTATTAATATTTCATTATACAGTGTGTTGCATACATTGGCGCTATTTTTGGAATAAATTTACTAAAGATAAAAAATTGCGATACCACTCAAAAATGATTTAATAATGTCGTAGTTACAAAACGATATCATTGTTACAATAAATTAAATTGATAGAATAAAATTCATAATGGCTGTGATGATACCTACTGATTTTTATCAATTATTTATCTAATCACAGTTTCAATTGATTCCATTGACATATTAAAAATATATACATATATACTAATCATCCAAGCATGTATGTTAGTTAAAAATAAATTCTCACAACTTACACTTTACTAAAATCAAATTTTAGCAATATGAATAAAGTGTTGGCATTCTGTGTTGTCTTGGCGATTCCAAGTGCAATTTTTGGTAAGTGAAAAAAAACCGTCAAACTCTTTAATTAATTAATATTTTTATTATTTACTATTATTTAGCTCTTGATTGTTACACATGTACTGGATCTCTCACGAGTGATTGTGCCAACGGCAATGCTTCAATATGGGGAGTTGTTACAATAGATGATAATATAGTGGATATTCCAAAATGTTACACAATCTCTCTTAAAGGTTTGTTAATTGAAAATGTTGATTGTCGATAGTGAAGCTGATATGTTTTTTTTTGTATAAATTTTTAGAGACTCATGAGCAAAGTGCCGTTTTTGTAAGAGCTGGCAATTTCAATAACTTGGATTTGTGCGAACTTTCCGGAGATTATGCAGAAAGATGCGAGATTTGCCAGAAAGATTTATGCAATGAGGAAATTTGGAATTGATAATTTGTTTCCATCGAGATCAATATGATGTTGAATCTTACTGTATTTTGAAAATAAACATATTAAACAGTCAAGTTTTGTCTATATGAGTATTGTGCAATTTTCTAAATAGTTTTTTGTGTAATGTATCTCCTCCAAGACCGTTTAGTATAGCAGCAAATAATTATACGAAGGACACCTCGAGGTGTCACAGTCACATTCAAACATGGAGGGAAGGGTCACTATCACACTATCGCAGAAGTAGAAATGTTGGAAGAAAAACGGGATATGCTGGATATCTCAGTGGTTAGGTTGGGGGCCAAAAATACTACAAATTAGTAGCAGGTAACCATCGTCATAACCCATGTGATTTCCATTCTTATCAATCTTCTTCTCTATTTCAATCTTAAAATACGATACTCGTGATTAACAAATCAGACATTGCTAACTGATAAATTGATAAGCAATGATATAAATACCTAGTCGTTCCCCGTTCGTAATCAAAACTAACAGATTGAAAATCTATTGCGGCAATTTTTGGAATATCAATCATCATGCAGAAAATTCTGGTACTGTGTATTTTGTTGATTGTTCCGACTGTAATTCTTGGTAACTATAATCAATCATGTATATTACTTATAAATTTCTCAAATATTATATATTTTAATGTTAATAGCTAGGGATTGCTACGTTTGCACTGGTAGTTTAAACAGCGATTGTGCCAAAGGCGATCCATCCAATTGGGGCATTATATCGTTGGATGAGGACGACTCGGAGTGCATAACTTATATTCTTAAAGGTTAAATAGATTTAATTCTGACAGAATCATTTTATTTTATTAAAAAATTAAACTTTTAGAAACCAATATGACTACTGCCATGTTTACAAGATATAATGATTTCAATCAAGATATGTGCAAATATATTGGCGAACAGGCTTCTCGTTGCGAGAATTGCAGCGGTGACTTGTGCAATTCGCAAATTTGGGATACAAACAATTAATAATTTGTTGTAATATTATGTATTTATTAATGTAATATTTTCTTATGTAATTAACAATTATGCAATATGTATTGAATAAACAACTTAAAACCAGCTTTTATTTTATCACCTAATCTGTGAAGTGCAAACAGAAAGACTAAAATAAATGTTCCAGTTTGAATTCACCGCCATTTTTTTAGATTTATTAATTGATACCTTAAAAGACTTTTATAGTCTATAGTAGGATTTGCCTTCCGTTGAAATACGTCAAAACATAGCAGAACCTCCCATAAAAGCAAAAACAACAACAAATTTATTCAGAATGTCATCGTTTCATCTTAAAGCGAGCCTGTAAGTAAAATAAAGTTCCCAATTGGAGTACCACAAAGGAGTTGTGTAATTAATCCAAACTTTTAATTGCTTTGAAAATTTGGAACAACGATTGGAATTTTCAAATATTGAAATTTAACAATTTCTTCTTTTCGTGATCTTTATTAAAACTGTGTTATTTCCCTGCAGTAGTTGCTGCGTGAGGTCAAGAAAACGAAAACTCGAATTTTAAACATGAACATTCTACAGAAAACATGATAAGAGCAACATTTTTTTAGAATTCAATTCTCAATAAAAACATACCTACTTACATAATTGTGCTCATGTGACTATATGCTTATCAATAAAACTCGTGAGTTGAAATCATGAACTATTCGAAAAAATCCGAAATTTTCTGATAAAATCTAATCATACTATTTATAGATACCCTGATATGACAAACAACCATATAAATACCAGATCTGAGCTTCGTTCGAACTCAAAACAAATACTTGAATTATTATATCAATATCAATCAAAATGAATAAAATTGTGGCACTTTGCGTTTTCTTGGTTCTTCCAAGTGTAATTCTTGGTAAGTGCATTTTCATTTTTACACATATGTGAACGTTTGACTAAATTACTCGTAAAATACGGCGTGATTCATAAGTTTCTGCGTCTAGTAGGCTTTTGAATAAAACAACTATAATTTACATGCAGCCCATTAGACTTCGAAATTTCAAATTCACGCTGTATAATCCGAGTATTCCACTGATATGTAAAACGGACAATATATAAATTATTCTATTTTCTTAATTATTTAGTAATCCAATATACAATATCAAATGTTATAATTACAGCTATCGATTGTTATTATTGCTCTGGTTCTCTATCCAGCGATTGCGCCACAGGCGATTCATCCAAATGGGGAATATACTCGTTAGATGACGACAATATACACTGCAACACTTTGATTATTAAAGGTAAGATTCAGCAAAAAAACTGTTATATGTTCTAATTAACATGCCATTTAAATTTGGTGTTTAGAATCTAATATAAGCACAGCCATGATTGGAAGAGCTATCGGTTCCTCGGAATTGTGCGAGCTTGTCGGCGAGCAAGCATCACGTTGTGAGACTTGCAGCTCCAACTTGTGCAATTCGCTAATTTGGGATTAAATAAAATATTAATATGTTATAATTTCGTAACTGCTCAATGAATATAAACAAGAATTTATTGAAAACACCTTAAACCTTCCTTTAATTTATAAACCCATAAAACTGATATACAGTGTAATCCAAAATGATTTTTACTTCGTGGTCATATAGGCTAGAAGTATAGATATTCATGAAAATTTTCGATGTCGAGATTTTCAAGGATCTCCACTAATTGAGGTTCCCTGAATCAAAAAAGTGGTTTTGGATGTGATGTCTGTACGTATGTACGTACGTACGTACGAGTAAGTGGGTTTTGCAATGATGTCCGCATGTGTGTATGTAAAACATGAAAAATTTAAAATTCAAATAACTCAAAAACTAGGAACTTTTCGGAAAAAATACAATATAATAACATTCTTATAGGAAATTCTCAACAAATTATACTCATTTAATTTCTTCTCTAAAATGCGTATTTCATGTTGAAAATTTGGATTTTCGTTTCCTAGACCTCATGCAGCAACTGCTGCCACGAAACATGCAAAAAGCGTTGAAGTTTTAATTAAATTAAATTGAATTTAATTTTAATTTAAGTTTTAAGATTGATCAGATAGTTTTGTGTAGCCCCTACACGTCTAGTTATTTTGAATTTCCCTCCTCCACTCTAAGAAAAGGGATAGAATAGATGAGGCCAAAAATGATCATGAACACATTGATATAATTGACATCATAACAGCAATCAGGTTACCATCGGCATAACCAATGTGATTTCCATTCTTATCAAAATACGGCACTCGTGATTAACAAATCAGACATTGCTAACTATACTCAAGTATTGATAAATTTCTTAATCGCAGACTGCCTATTAATTTTTATCAACTATCATGTAATCATCACGGTTCACGGTTCATTTGACGCTGTTAATTTTAATACCAAACATTCTCTTAGTTAAGGATAATTTCGTGCAATTTAAATTTGTATAGGAGTCAAATATGAGCAAAATGAATAAAGTGTTGGCATTCTGTGTTTTCTTGCTGATTCCAAGTGCAATTTTTGGTAAGTAAACTTCAAGTTTATTAATACAATTTATTAATTATTAATGTTAATTACTTTTAGCTCTTGATTGTTACGACTGTAGTGGATCTCTCACTAGTGAATGTGCGACTGGCAATACGTCAACATGGGCCATTGCCACATTGGATGAAAATGTGAATATTCCAATGTGTTTTACACTCATTCTAAAAGGTTTGTTGATGGAAAATATTGTTTGTTAATTGTGTTAGATTAATGAGCTATTCCATTTTTAGAAACATCTACCGAACGTGCCGTATTTGTAAGATCTTTCAGTTACTTTCACCAAGATTTATGCGAAATTTTTGGAGAAGTTGCAGAAAGATGTGAGAGTTGTCGGAGGGATTTATGCAATGGAGAAATTTGGAAGTGATCATTTGTTTCATTCATTTTATTAAAAACGTTTGTCAATTATACTGTGTTTTATTAAACGTTCAAGTTCTCCCAAAGTTTTCTTCAATTCGGAACTTCGCACATACTTCAACATATCACCTTTTGGTTCTTCCTTCTTGTCTTTCTTAACTTATTTTGCATGTACTTGAACAATATCGGTATCTTTATTTGATAGAAAGTATGTAACCAGTTGACTTGCCCACTTTACCTCTTCATATCCTCAAGAACGGAAGCAACGCATTTTTTGCTAATTTTCGATGGTTCTTGGAGGGTCCGCTCCGAGGCACGGAACAGACTATATCCTCCATGTTAGAGGCACTCGGTATATTCATTATATCAAAAAACTAGATATCTTCAAAAACCTATACTTGTGCTCATGTGATCATATTCTTATCAATAAAACTCGTGATTTGAAATCATTAATTATTCGAAAACATCCTAAATGTTGTGAAAAATTCTAATCGTAGTATTTATAGATACTGTAAAGATAAACAACCATATAAATACCAGACCTGAATTTTGTTCGTAATCAAAACTACCTGCTACTTGAATTATTCTAACAATATCAATCAAAATGAATAAAATTGTGGCACTTTGCGTTTTCTTGGTTATTCCAAGTTTAATTCTTGGTAAGAGCATTTTTA
>JARJDT010020679.1:0-10283 GCA_030264655.1 Leptusa sp. GC000079
TGTTACTGATTCCTCCTGACCCTTGTGAAGTCATTGAAAAACTGATATGAATTTTCAATGGTGAAAAGTGGAGTAAATCATAGAAACTCTTTTGTTCCTGTTGCGAAATTTGCGTCGCATGCGAGTACAACGCGTCAGAAACCGACTGTACATCGCCAGCAAAATTACGTTTCTCTTCTTCTTCACTCTGTTTGTCAGTATCAAAAACTTCCATGATAGCATTAATAAAACCCAGATCGACTTTGACGTGGAACTCTTGAATCAACACTTTGAAGTATTTGTACTGCTGGATTTGACTGTTCTTGATCAACAACTGAACGATACTAACTTCCGCAAACGGTTTATTTGCGTCTGTGGCAACGACTGACTTTGGTGGAGGCACCGGGGCCAAAAGCACCGGGAAAGTACAATCATACAACTGATTGTCAATCTGCAATCGGTTGATTTTCGCGTGTAGTTGCATTTGGAACTGTGAGCTTTTCATCTGCAGCCAAATCCCCGTCTGGAAGCGTCGCCGCAGACACTTCTTCCTCGGTTTCTTCATCACCATATCAAGAAAGTCAACCTGCGTGTGTTCAAAGTCAAAAACATGTTGTCCGTTAGGCAACAATAAATATTGTTGGTAATTCTTCTCGATGACCATGTTATCCTTGGTACTCATTTGTTTGAACCTCTTGCTGTTGACTTTACACGTCTCCCAAATGATCCCCGTGCTTGCTATACCAATATACATGATTTCCTGTCTCTTTAAGTTGTTAACAATCGATAATCCTAGTCCGTACAATGATAATGTGATTTCCCTGTCGATTGTTTCTATTGCTTTGGAGGATTGTGGGTTTTCGGCCACTTTTGAATCTTCAGTGAAGAGTAAAACACGTTGCATGCCGTCGAGGAACGACACCCAGAAGACTTGAGTCCCTGGAGAAACCTCATAAACGCCGGCACCATCCATTCTAAGTTCATTTTCAATCTCGGCTTTGTAGCCACCTTCCCAGACAAGTACGCGATCCATTGAGGGTTGATCCCACGTGAAGAACATGTTATTGTCTGAAGCAAGTTTGTGGATGTGGACAGACTTCTTTTCCCAAATGTTCATGGCGTGTCTAGTGTTGTTTATAATCAAAGCCGGAGCCATACCATTGTCGTACAATGTTAGGTTGATGTAAACTGCTCCTTCGGTGAGTTGTATATCAACATTGATACCGCCAAACTTATTTTTGAGTTTGATAAGAGTAGTGTGACTCTCAGTAATCAGGAACGGAATGCTAATTTCGTCGGTGCCTTGCATGCGGATGCGAATCAGTTTGTCTTCGCGTTCGTTAACCGGCCAGAAAGCAACGCAGGATTTCGGCTCGGCGATAACCCAAGGATCCGCTGGTCGGTTTTCTTCCTGGCATTCCATGGTGAAGTTAGACTGATTGATAATGACAAAGTAGGGAGTGAACGTTATCATTTTTGTGAGCCCGTTGTATGTGAGGTGGTTTTGAACGCCTATTTGATAAAGCTTGCCATTCTCCTTGCACATGACGCAACCGGAAGAACCAGCCACGTCGATTGAGAACTTGTCGCACCAATCGCCCTGGCCTATTTTAATGCACGCTTTCTTTTTGCCGAAGAAGTTACGCGCATTAAACGAGAATAAAATCGGTTGCTTCAAATATGCTGGATGGTATATAACATTTGTGTTTTCGTCACTCGGCTGTAAAGTTAAAGGATAACGTTTCACATATTGCTATAATCAAGGCAGAAACAATAACAATGCAACAAAAAATGCGAAAAAGAACAGAACAAAGTGTTGACTTGTTAGGATAAAAGGCGCACGTTTAATGTCAGCAAGGTACCTTTAAAGGACTTCCGGAGTTTTCGTTTTTCTCCGTTTTCTTAGACTTCTAAAAATAGGGATCGATTGAAATGGAATTGCATTAACTTGTCGCCATAAACTTATTAAGATCGCGCAACTTACCCTGTAGTTTAAAATCAGACCAGTTTTGTTGATCATCCAGAAAGGACAATAGAGCGACATAATGTAGCTGCCATTGACGTTCATGCAGTGCATCCCTAGGTCCAAAGACATTTTTGTTATGCTTTGATGACTGTCGAATGTCCATACAGAAAATTGTGGTGGAATCGCCGGAATTTCACGTTTACACACCCAACCTTTGTCCAAATAATCATCCAACTGCAACATTTCCCGCCATTTTTTCTTTGCAAACCTTTTAATTAGTAAAAACATACCTTAATAACGACAGTACCAATGCCCGGCTCAACATTAGGCACCTCCAATGAATCGCCCGGTTGGATAACGGTCCCACTGGGTTCGACGACACTCAGTTGAATCGGATACGGAAGACAATTCTTGACGACGACGGCAGGACTCAAATTAATTGTGTACATTGTGCTTGCCATTGTGTACTTGGTGGTGTTTTCGAAATAGATTTGTTTCATTTCGCCCACGACTTTGATGACGAATGTCTCGCCATTGTCTGTCTGCGATACGCACGTGCAGTTTTTGGTGACGGCAACGTTCAACTGCAGATCTTTCCACACGTAAGGCGTCGCTGTTACTTGGAAGCCTTTCACGGCGAAGAACAGTTCCGAGGTGACTGAATAGACAGCATGTAAAGGCACATGCAAAGTAGTGCCTGGTTGAATAGTCGTGATCTGTTCAAGTTCGTTGCTTGTGTTGCGCATGTAGTACATTTCGATAGGGAGATTAAAAGAGTTGTGCACTTCGAGGATGCTGCTGATTGTTAGGATGTTTACGCCATTGACGACGTTAACGGAAGACACTAATCCCCATTGTCCTCGTGCAGGATTCACTTCAGTGTCGCGCAGTCGATAGTAGCGGCTAACTGCCCGCAGGTACGGCAATCGAAGAGTGCAATTCATCTTGGGGAACTCAACCGTTATGTATTTTTCTTTCAATTCCGAGATGTAGTTACAAAATGTTTTGTTTTCGACAAGGTTTTGAATCACATCTGGATCGAGGTATATTTGGGCATCCTTGGTCAATGTGATGTCTTTAGCTGTCACGTTATCCTTGTAGATTAGCTCACTGTCCTTCAAATGCAGGATGACGTCCATTCCTGTCGTGTTCACAATTTGGTACAAACCGCAGACTTCCTCATGGTGTAAGTCAACTGCTGCGTCTGTTGATGTTGCTGCAGTGAAAAGTTTCCCCATGTTGCCAAGCACCTCTAACCCGCTCTTCGTTACCGTTAGTTCCAAGTTACTGCTGGACGAAATGTCGATGGTCATCGCGGGGGCTGGGTTATATTCTTGGGTCAAATCCATGGCGTCCGTCAAATCTGGTTGTTCCTCATTATTCATGCTCACTTCAAGACGAATTTCCCAGGGTTCAATTTTTGTCTCGCCTTTGCCATTATCGGTCATCACTGGTTCGATTAACGGTTCCCATAAAGCTAACAAATTATTATAGTATCCCATTTGAAGAGATAAAGTCGCTTCGACAGCGAGTTGCGAGGACCAATTGGTCACTTTACCATGAAAATGAGACTCAAGGGCTAAAATTGGGTACGTCTTATGCCCAACTCCTGCTTGCAGTGTTAAAGTAACTTGGGGAATGTTAAGCAGACACATCTCGTTCATGATGGAAGTCTTTTTACCGGGTTTATGAAGTGCACGGGTATATTGCAACGCTTCTTCGGCGATTTCCTCAGTTTGCAAGAACCAGAATTGATTGTCTCGGTTCTTGCGCATATTCCACAACGTCGACATGTCGAGAGCATCTTCAATCATAGATTCGCGTGGATCAGCGCTTGCTGAAATGGTCTTGAGTACGTTATTCAGCAATTCAATGGTGTACACCGAGACGCCGATGTAGATGGTCGTCATGTAGGCTTCAATGTGGAGACCTTTGTCTTGAGGAGTGGAACCAGCGATGCTGAGTGTGAAAGGTTCCAGAAACATGTTCTTAGTGCTCCCGCGAATCTCGGGTTTGAACATGCATGTGTACATTTGGAAATCCGAGAGTGTCCCGTTGATTGTCTGTTTCTCGCCGACAAGTCGCAACTTCATCAAAAGCTCGCAATTTAAAATCAACGCGCGCGTGTTCAGATCGTCAATATTCTCAACTAAAATGATATCAGGTTTTTCTAACTTTACAGCAATTGAAATCATTGCATTGGTCTCGGATGCTTTTTGCACTTTTTGTTTTTCTATGGCAACAGTCGACTTTTTGGCCGCTGATGGCTTGCTAGACATGTCTTCAGTAGCGGCTTGGAAAAAGCTTGCCAACTTTAGAAGGTATTCAACCGACAATAAAAATGTAAAACTGTAAACGCGCAGATCAATAAAAGTATCTGATTGTTTAGTCTGGAAAGTCATGTCAACCATATTGCGACTTTCCGTCAAGTTCTCTTCGGTTTCCGGCCCGTTTGCATTCGTCAGTTGAGGCGTACGATACAAAAGTTCCGTAATTTTGCCTTCGCGGTTCGGCCGCGTGTCACACAAACTCAAATTCATGAGGAGTAAACTATTCGAGATAGAGTTATTCGAAAGCATGCGGCCTTTAGCAAGAAATCCTTCCATGGAAAGTTCGGCAAGTCCAACACGTGTCTTCACCGTATCAGCAATTTGCGAGAAGACATTGTACAAATTGATTTGAAAAGAATGCATCGCAAAATTCCAGCGCACATTTGTCTTCACAAACTTTTCGCTTTCCCTTTCACCGTCATTCGGGTGAGATAGCGATGAAGTCATGCTGGATACTAAGAAAGCGGACTCCACTTGTACTTCTTCATTTTTACTGCTAATTTCCGGAGGTGTATCATGGTACACGTCAACTTTCCCTTCAGTCATGTTTTCATTGACAATCTTCATAATGGTCGCATAGTCGTTTTGACCCATTTTTATGTGAATCTTATCAATGATGCCGTTTAAATCAATATCAGGAACCGAATTGTACCACTGCGACAAGTTCCTGTTCACTTCCAGCATGAAGGATAAGGGTTGCAAAATAGAAACCCGCTCAATGACTGCCATTGTTTTGGTAAGCACGACACTATCAATCTTCAGTTGTACAAGTTTAAGCTTCATCTCATCGACAATGGCATAATCTCCTTTATCGTTCTTTTGATTAAGGATGTTGAAAGCATTGGTAATTGTAATGTATCCCAGGTCAACGTGCACCGCATTGAGACTGTTTGATTTCTCGGGGATAATGATTTCCGGTGCTTTGAGTTTGATTTCGAGGCTAATCTTTGTCGCCTTTTCGTAGATGTTCTCCATTTGCTCCTTGGCACTTTGGGCAGCTTTCTGTGAGGCGGCAACGATTGCTTCGCGCGCGGTTTGGAACGAGTTCAAAAAGTTGAGCATGTTCGACAGGTACCAGTAGACGAAGGATATGCGCACACGTCCAAGGGTGGCTTTGACTGCAATGTCCGGTTTCGTTGAAGGTGGGTCGTTGTAGAGGACAATTTCCACTTCGATTGCTTTTTGCGTCTCGTCAACGCTCAGTATAACAGTGTGCCAGGTCTTTGGATTCAGGTCCATCACTGTAATGTCTCGCAGATTTGTCACTACCTTCGTGTATTCTTCTTTGAGGATGACTTCAGCGTTCAATCCTCCTATAGCAATCTTTGAGATTGGATTTTTTTCATGGAAATTGACGATGATCTTATCCAAATTTGATATTAACTTGAAATTGATGTCTTCGTTTTTAGTATTTTTCTTAGGATATGATTTTACAACAGATTTCACCACGCTGCTGATTGATGCACTGCTGGATCTGCGTGTAATGACGGGTTTATGTTGCGGTTTATCATTGAAAATGCTCTGAATATCAGTGACATATTGCAACAAGTCCACTAAACCTTGATGGTACAAGTTCAATTCCACAGTGGCAAAATCAATCGTCAATGCGGTCAAAGTTCTTTGATAAAGAGACTCAAAATCGGGACATTTCTTCTGCACTTGTTGAAAATCCATTTTGAAAAGGTCCTTGCTAGTATTAACACCTGGATCCTGGTTTACCTTAGTGACAACAATGGGTACCATTGGTCCACCAATGGCTTGGACCATTTCAATGCTCTCCAAACCAATATGCACTTCACGAATGTAGGTCTTCTCGAAGAATGCACATGTCAACGAACTTAACTTAACATCGCACACGTCAATAGTTGGATCTGCGACGGATTCTTGGTGAGATAAACTCAGTCGGAACTCGTGCAATTCAAATTTCATGCGTGCCAACGTCATCTGCACTGCTGGTGCATTCACCGGTTCCACTTCAACGCGTTGTGCGACCTTCTTCTCGTGCATATCTTGGAACATCTTCAACGAACTTGAACTTACCGAACGCACCATTTCATTGCCACTTTGGTCAAGCTTTTCTATTAAAGATTCGACTAAACCTAGAGCAAGCATCAATCGCGCATCAGCGATACTCAAATGAATGCTGGGAACTTCCGCCGATATTTTACTCAAAGGCATATTAGGATCATTGTTAATGATGCATGTTTCAAGCAGGACTGAAATGTTGATAGGAAGCAGTAAATGCATTGGGGTGACATTGGCAAGTACAATGTTTTCCATCCAATTTTCGTCACTTTGCGCAACTAGTACCTGGACAGAAGTCAAGTCGATCGAAAATCGGTCGTAACTTTGGAGCATCATTTGATTCATAACTTCAGTTTTGGCAAAACCTGACTTGATCAACTCCTGCACTTCTTTCATGTCATTGTTCACAATTGACTTGACAACGAGTGTGCCCAAATTAACGACCAGAACATTTTCCGTTTCCGTGTAAAGACCGCCATAAGGGACTAAAATGATGGGCGCAGAAAGCATAATGTGAATGTCTAACTTGGTGTGTTTTTCAATGACGCTTTGTAGACCGAGCGCAGATTTCTCTTTCATACTGCTTAGTTGCAATGCTGTTACTTGAGACAATTCATCCAAGGCCCTTGATTCAGGGACTTTGAAAACTTTTACCAACTCGTTGATTGTCACCGCATCGTAGACCACTTTTAGAGCGTTGGCTCCCAGCCGAATACGATTACCGTTGATCATATCCAACGGATTCATTTCAAACATCATATCAACCAAGCAATGTTCTTTGATATGTTTATTTTTGAGAAGAACCTTGGATGAGATAATTTCTGGTAAAATGTCGTTTTGGTTCACTCCTGTTACAAGTAGGTCTCCGATTGATCCGGTCACTTTAATCCCATCGTTTGTGGGCCTCCTTTCAATTGTGGTCTTAACATCGGTTAACTTCAACTTGACAACACTCTGTATTTTATCAACATCGTTGCGAATATTAAATTTAAATTCTTGCAAGTGAAACCTAACGATTGTGTCAATGTAAGGAGGAGGATAGACGGTGGGTCCTTGATTTTCATTATAGTCAATAGCTGCGAAGAGTTTCTGTTTCTCTTCCGGGGTCATCGCATTCTGGAAGCGCTTCAAGTAGTCCTGGTTGTCTCCATCGTCAATGTCCTGTTTGGAAGCACCAAACCATCCTGAAAACCAACCCTTTGGTTGTTTTTCTTTTTTTATTTTATCTAAGATTTCGACTTCGAGTGAAATGCGTTGACGTATGAGGACCAGGTTGTACAAGTCGAGTTGCTTCTCGCAATACGTCATTTCCTCCTCGTTTTCTTTGATTGATTTCTTCGTGGAGAGTCTCATCTTGTAGAGTTCGCCGTATCGTTTGCATATTTCCCGATGGCCGCACATGTGCTTCCAGTCCCAGTTGCGCTTACGTCGACGCACATCCGTTTCGAGGATGCACGTGAAGGCAAACATCCACCATTCTTTGGTGTGTCCTCTGTAAGGCACGTGCGGTCGGTATTTCCGATATGGCACGCCGAGTTGCTGCAATCGCATCGTATCCGCGAAGGATATAATATCCCTGTACTGACACATTGATATCCCTACTGATAGTGTCTCAATCTTCAATTCAGCGTGCGCTTTCGGTTGCGTAAACGGTGGATCTTCATATTCGGGTTTAGGAATCAGGATGAGTCTGGCTTCGGAATTTATAGGGCCCAAAACATATTTGTAGTTTTGTGGCTTTGACTGTTTATTAGCAATATCTCGGAGAAAACATGTCAGTCTTTCTTCTTGAGATAAGTCGAGAAACATTTCTGTTCGGCAATTCCAATAAACAGCTAAACCTTCCAAAGTGACAATTTTATAGATTTGTTTAACCGCGTCGGTGACAACTGTAGGTATCCATTTCGCATCAGTTGTCTGCACAACTAAATTACTCAATGTGCATCCCATGGCAAATGGAAGACTTGTTGTTCTGTCCTCGTAACGCACATGGATGTTTTTAATTGATAGCTGCACATTTTTGATAATTTGAGTTACAAGTTTTTCTACAAAAGTATCGTCGGCACCCGATTTGACTTCGACTAGTTTTTTTCTGTCTTCAATTTTTTGCAACTCGCTCTTTTTGTGTTCGATCGCACGATGTTCTTCTTTTTCGGCATTGTATTGAACTTGGCTGTTTGGCGCAAGGAGCAAGTAGAGGCCTTCAATTGATGCTTCCACTGATGCACCATATAAATTTTGCCATGGGATTTTCACTACTAATTTTTCTGCAAGACAGTAATGAGTTATTATCAGTTAATTTGATTAAATAAATAAGGCGCGCCAACCTAATCGACCATAGACGGTTTGAATGGGAAGGTCCAACTCCTTCAAGGCGTTTTGTTTTAAATGTAAGTTGTGGAATACGACATCACCTAAAATAAAATAATTTTTTTAATAACAATTTAGAATTTAGTAATAATTATGGAAATTGATGTATAAGTGAGAAAACACTATACAAGTTTACTGATGCATGAATGGCGTGTTTCAAAGCGGACAAAAAAGGTTTCAAATTTCATTGCTCGTTTCGCCCTGCATGTGAAAAAGCACAAAGGCATTCAGGTAGTTTCTCTAGACATTTATTTACGCAGCTGCTACTTAACATAAGGTAAAAGCACATAAAAGCTTCCTTTCAACTTCAACATGAGGAAGGAAAAAATAAAACAAAATAGCATTTACTTTATTCACAAATAAAATAGTATATTTCTAAATCGATGAATTTGCTCATCGCCTATTTCATGTTTATGATGTTGACTTATTATTAGCAAGTGACAAGCCTTGATAGCAAATGCCGGCACAGTCAAAACATGAATAATATGATAGTGAATGAATTATATTTAAAAGATGATGTCATTATTAACAAGCGTGCGGTTCAGTAACTTCATGGATATATGCAATGTAGATTACGTGTGTCCCCAATAATAATAATAATAAAAATGATGCTAATTGGGGTCAAATATGAAGAAAAATTTATCAAATAAAAATAATTTAGAGCAATAAAAAATACTCTAAAATCGCTAATAAGAAATAATAAAACATGTTTCGGGCATTTCTATTTTGGGTTGAAGACTTTTCCAAGGACATTTCCCATGCCATGGATAACCTAAGCAACTAATAATCATTTTGTTTCAAGCTCGGTTTCAAATTGACACAAAATTGTCAAATTACAAAATTTGGAATCTTAGTTAATTTTTGAGCACATATGAAATTTAAAATTACCTCCCCATATGCCAAGCTTTAATTGCTTGCTATCCAAATTCTCAATATAGTCCCCCAAGAAACGGTTCAATACATCTGTGACGACCGACTCGAAAACCATGGTGAATTTGTCAGTGAAATGAATTAAATACTCGTCGTAAAATCACATTTAGCTGTTTTAATGAAACAAACGCACTGCTTTCGATACACCCACGCACGCGTTCGCACCTATATTAAATATTGCAAGTAATGCAAATAAATATCAAGAGCCTTCCGCTTGTAGTCGCCGCATTATTGTGCACGTTTCGTACCGAATTGTGTTTACATCTGTCAATTACATTGCTTCTACGACCGGCTTGGCCTGAAACGAGACCTTCCCATAGTTCCCATGCTTTTTTGGTCCCCCTGTAGAGCTAGTAAAAAAGTTGAATTTAGATTTTGTTCGATTCGCCGCCGTGGACAAGTACGCGTAGCGTAGAAAGTGCGCTGCGCCATGCTAAGTGCGCGTTGGCGAGTTTATTTGGATTGCGTCATATCGCGGTAATCAATCCACATAAACCATGGCCATCCATGAAATTGTGATCGTATAAAAAGACCACAAAAAAAATTACACGGTTTATTTTAATTAATTGAGTGCACAGGAGAAAATTTAAGGATACATTCTTGGGAAAATCGCGCATGTCAAGTGTGCTACATTCCTACTTTTATATTTTTGCGCTTTATTGATTTTAATTATCAATATGTAG
>JARJDT010020688.1:0-15704 GCA_030264655.1 Leptusa sp. GC000079
CAAAAATATTTCCTACTTGAAATTATCTTATGGATTAAGTTGCCTACCATTTAAACGAATAAATTTACTTCTGAAAATATTATATACAATATTTTTTATGTTTATTATATTCTTTGTTGACAAATTTGGCCTGAAATGAGTTCAAATTATTACAGTGTTGGCCAGCTTAATTCCAATATGCAAAATCATGTTTAGTACATTACCTTGCAAGATGCAAATCGCATAATTTTCTTATTTGTATTAACTTTCGTGAGAATATTTCATTGAAAATTCACACAATTTTCACAAATTAATACCTATGTACAAATTCAACAAAACAGTATAGCATTTCCAATTGCAAACTACTAAATAAAGCATTCAATTAAATCATTGTACGCCTGTACGGACAAAGGACATTTGGATAATATGCTATTTTCCAAAGCAATTGTTGTCATTATTACGCAATTCTAATTTGTAATTTCATTAATTTACAGATATGCATAAGATACAAATACATACATTTTACATTTAACTTTGTATCTGCAAACTTGCTAACAAGTTACGTGGAATTTTCAAATTCGAAAATTTACATTCAACGATTCAAGACGTTTCGTTGATTTGATATATTAATGGGCTATTGTTTTCTTTGGTCTCTGTGACCTTGAAGGTCGTATTTTTGGAAATTTTTCAACAATTTTGCGTTTGTTCCCTACTATTACATGCTAAAACATGCACAACCTGTGTAATTTGCATGCAGAAACAGACGATATTTTAAATTAAAATTTTAAATAGCAAACTTAATCATTCTTAACTGCTACCTTTGTTGTTTTACAATTATTGTTAAAAGAATCAAATGGTTTTATGATGTAATTGTAGAATGTAGTTAATTTAATGCATATTCATAAAATGGGTGAAAATCTATGTCAACTGATTTTATTACAATTGATTATAGACTATAGTTGATGGTCAACAGAGTCTGTGATGCTAAGAAAGAAAACCTTGATATTTGTTGTTTGTTTACAATAGCGCATAATGTATAAGTGTATAACAGCATAAACAATCAATAAATCATCAAATATTTCACCAATTTAGTTTCAAATATTTATTATACTATCGTCTAGTCGCGATTCTGCTCTTGATAAAAATTTATGTGACAAGTGGAATTGTCTTCACAAGTAACTGCATTCTATCAAATGTAGATCAACTGGCAAAGATACAATTGTGCCTTGAAACTTATAACAGTTAACACGAAACGAGCGAACAATTATTTCTAGTTCAAGTTAAGCCACACATTCTACTTTCTTCGCCATTACTATAGAAACAAAAGATATTTGATATAAATTTATTAAACGAAAAACGCAAATAAATAAATCAAATTCCCACGTATTGGCTAACATTGAACATTGACACGGAACGGTTGACAATAATTTATGTAGAAATAATTTATAACAATACGAATACCAAGAGAGCGAAACTTAAGACAAAGTCTACCATAAAAGATTCGAATTTGAAAACTTAAAGGAACTTAAGTAATATAATAAATGATTACGACTAGTAACTATACATATGTTTGGCTTTGTACGTGTGTGGTTTCTCGTCCTCGTCTCATTGAAGTTCTTGTTCTTAGTTCTTAGTTCGAAGATTTGTTTGTTGGTTGTCGTCGTCGTCGCCGTGTGTTGGCAGTTGAAGTGTACGCGGGCGTTTTCCTCATACACGTTTCTTGCTGATTGTAATATCTTAGCCGGAGCGCGCCCACGGTTAGCACATTCAGTGGATTATTGCCGAGGCGATGGCGCAATCGTGTAATTCGCAATCGTTTGACCAAATTTGGAGCATTCCGGTACAAGCAAACAGACGCCACTTAAGACTAACTATGACTAAAGGACTAACGCACCAATGAAACAAGAAAATATTTTGCAACAAAGAAGAAAATCGACCGAATTTATTTCGAAATAGTCAAAATTCCCAAAATTCAATGTCACGTTGTGCAATCTGTTTTTTGTTGTTCTTTGTATTTAATACGTCTTAAGATTAAATGTAATCTTCTAGAAGCGATTCAACGCCCATGTAAATCGCTCTATATTTTTATGCGAATTTTTTAATCAAATCAAAATCGCATTTCAATTTTCAATTAATTGGTCTGGATTAAATTTAAATAATTGCAGC
Organism: Leptusa sp. GC000079; assembly: GCA_030264655.1. Lineage (NCBI taxonomy): Eukaryota > Metazoa > Arthropoda > Insecta > Coleoptera > Staphylinidae > Leptusa > Leptusa sp. GC000079. The sequence goes on from JARJDT010020688.1 coordinate 2,146, forward strand.
AATAAAATTTATTTATGCAGTTGTTAAACTATATCCTGTTAGCTTAGATTTTTAGCTTAACATTCGTTTAATTTGATTTTACAATACATACATATATGAAATGAAAACAATGCGCATTCTTTTTAACCGGAATGTAAAGTAAAAGTGCAACGAGTAATGCGCATACTTCAAACACATTAAAAAGTAATTTATCCGCTTTTACACACTCGCTTTGCTCAGTTAATTGATTGTATTCTTTAATTTTGTCACATTAAGCGCGAAGAAATGCGTCAAAGTGTCTTTTACACAGTAATGACACCAAGTTCTTCTAATTTAGGTCGGTATATAAGGCAATTTTCGACCACAATGCAAATCAGTTGGTTTTTGGTGCACAATTTCAAACATCAAAATGTTGAAGGTAATACTATACTTGATTCTTCTATATGTTGATTAATTTTTATTCATATTTATAAATGTTATTTTTCAGACTTTGTGTTTGTGTGCTTTGGTAGCGCTGAGCGCATCTTCCCCGATCCTGAGGAACTCGTACGGTTTGCCCATTGTCCGACTCGATAATGTGTACAGCGTGCCAAAAGAGATCATACCTCCAACATCGTACGGCACACCAATTGCCCCATCTCGCAGCTATGGCACCCCCGCTACCTACCAGACACCAATTCGCACCTTCACTCATTTTGACATCCCCAGACAACCAGGTATTCAACAACCTAGTCCATCCTTCCAAGCACCTTTGCTTGATATCCCTGATACTCCTATGCAAACGTACGGGGTACCCACAACAACCACGACTACACCTTCACCTCAATTTGATCTTCCAGCTCATCCCGTCTACCAGGCACCTTCTTTTGACGCACCTGCACCTGCAGCACCAGTGCAAGTTTACGGAGTACCAACAACCACACCAGCTCCAGTCTACCATGCACCAGCTCAATTTGATCTTCCTGCACCCGTGCAAGTATATGGTCCACCGACCATACCATCGAAGGTGTATGGCCCACCAGCTATCCCAACTACTCCAGCGACCATCTACGGACCACCCACAACCCCAGCTAAGATCTATGGACCTCCGACTGTTCCAGCTATAGTCTATGGTCCACCGCCGACGCCGGCTGCTGTCTACGGAACACCAACTGAGGTGCGTGTGCCCACCCCAATCAGGACTGTTATTAAGTATCTATTGCCTAAACTACTTGATCATCCAGCGCCAGTTTACGGCCCGCCAGCATCTCCTAGTCAAGTTTACGGTCCACCAACCCCGGCAACCCCTGCGAGTGTTTACGGTGTACCAGCGCAAATAGTAAGGAAGCCACAGAGGGTGTATGGTGTGCCAAGCATTCCTAGCGACGTTTATGGAACGCCAAGCCGACGCACGTGGTGAATTTCACCGCAGCATGTTCTAGTTGCCAATAATTTATTGACTAATTGTTATTTAATTAATTAAATAAATAAATGCGATTTAAATATTTTTATGGTTTTCAAGGGCGTTTTATTAATTGTGACAAGTTTTCCTGTGCAGGAGCCAACTAACCAACGCACAAATAAATTATTTCTCTTATATCTGAGTCTTTATTTGTTAAAAAGTCATCTCTGTAACGATTACGCACATTTTACTCAAACTGTCTCGGTGTCACGTAACTTCCCCACAAAAACATAAAACTTTGACAAGAATGGTAATACAAGGTGCATTCTAGCATTGTTCTTTGCATAAATAATGATGAGATGGACGAGTCGTCGGTGGAAATGAATTTGCAACTCTTTCATGATCGTATCAAGGACGAAAGAGTTGCGTGTACGCTGCGTGTGTACCAATAAGCACAAGTTGTACGCGAAACTGCAAAATTTACTTAAGCAGTCGGATTCTGCGGTAGCGCATTTAAATAAGACTAAACATCTGCGGGAAACCAATGACGTTATTTTCCTATAAAAATGCGCAAATTGTGTAAATATTAAACAATGACAACGCAGGACCTGCAATAGAATGTTGTTATTGTGATGGTATTGTGCAAATGTGTTAAAATTTCTGAAAGATTTGTAAACGTGTTAAATAGCTAAATGTTGACATGCCTTTAAAAAAACTTGAGATATTTCTATTAGATTAACGCACGCTTTTTGTACTGAGTTGAGAAATATGAAATAACTGAGTTGTGCAAAAGAAATTTATAAGAGAAAATGAGGAATTGATTTTGATAAAGTTACAGTTTAATTAACGACATTACTTATTACGTCTCTCGGTAATAAATTTCCTTAATTATTTAACTAATTATAACTAAAAACAAATTTCTAAATTCCCAATGAATGAATCAGCTACAAATTTGTTTACCTTACAATGTTCATTTTCATCAGCAACTATTTTTAATATTTAATAATCTTCACATATTTCCATACAAGTACTAAGTTTCAAAGAAAAGTAATTACATTAATTGATTTTTTAAAGATTTTCTTTTCTGTCACTCTTGGATAATGGAAAAATAGCACGTAGTGAAGATTTTAGCATTAGCATTAACATTCTTCGGAAAGTACAAAGATATAAAAAACACATGAAGTCATTTGATGATATCCAATAATACATAACAAAAATACATGCTTTGAATGTACTTAATTTCCTATGCATGATGGCCTCGATCCAAATGCACTGTTAACATTAACACACTTACGGCTGTACAACAAATAACAATTATGACAAAAAATCGCACCAATTGTTAAACGCGAAAGACAACAAATTAAGAGGCGACAACCTTGTTTAGTGTCGTCTCGTTGTCGTTGTCTGTTGTCTTTGACTTTGTTGTTTTGTTGTGAATTATTTATAGCATTTCATAAGAATTCGTTTAATGTTTCGAGCGAAATTATTATGGAGCATTCGACCTCTGACACCTACACGTATTTGTTCATGCCCCATGTGTAAACTCCGTAAACTGCAAAATGCATAAGCCATAAGAATAATATGCGCTTAGCAATTGCAGTTCTTTGAAACCGCAGAAGACTATAAATAAAAACGTTATAATAATAAATTTTATAATTGTAATAATGTGCGATAACTCTTGAATCATAACTTTAGAAGAAAAGTGAAAGAAAACTATTTCTATTTCAAACTTCTTCCAAATAGTAGAAACGAGATAATGTCTTAATATAGCAAAGATATCATATTAAACTAAGCGTCATTAATTCCGTGAAATGCAATTTTTCACTTTTGCATGTAAATCACTATTTCCTATAAGTACCGGTAAGAGTCTATATATTTACTTTCAATATTTCAAACAATTGAAAAATAAAGCGCAAATATTTGAATATAAGTATACTTCAACAAAATTAAATTTCCGACTAAACGAAAGATAAAATGGGAACTAAAAATGTAATATTGATGATATTGTTATAAACTACTCTTTGCTATACCAGTCTAATTTAGTTTTAGTGACGATTATTTATTGCTTGCGGCATCTACACCTCCACTGCTCTAGCTACAGCTGTTGCTCTCACTACTGTCGCTTATTTGTTAATACTTGAAGTAGAGTTTGTTGAAATTTAGCAGGAGTTTTGCTAACACACTCCTTCGGCAGGAGCAAACTGAGGAGATAGATAGAAGTTTAAACGCGCAATGCCATTGAATACAGCGTGATCATTTGTCGTTGGTACGTTTCGCGTCGTGCACGTGTACTGTTGCAAATTCGCGCGAATTTCGCGCGCTTCTTTCCGTAGTCCAATACAGCTCATTAGTACCTTATCAGATAAAAGTTTCGAACTATAATTGACAGTTTCTTAAAAGTTGTAAAAAAATTAAAAATGACTTTATGAAAGTAAAGTTTAAGTTTAGTTAGTGGACTTTAAATATTTATTTATATGCAGTTTAAGGAAATTTATCTAGTGTCCAAGGAAGGAAATACATTTTATTATAAGAAAGGAGACGCACACGAGGAGATATGAAGCACTTTTGCGATGCTATCACAATATTGGTTTGTCACATTGTTTTTTAAATTAAATTATAAATCACTTTAAGTTTAAGGATATTGAAGAAGTTTGTTGACATTTAAAGAAATCAACTTGAATTTAAAATGGCAATTTTTATACATATTATTGATATCAAATGATGACTAAAAATGACATTAAATGGAAGCAAACATAAATTTAATGCTTTGTTTTGTTTTAAAAAATATTTTGAAAACGTAAAAGATATTTATAAAATTAGACGCCCACATGATGCGTACTTGCATCTTTACGATCCTTCAATCTTTCCATTTTAGAACCCAATAAAAATGCAAATTCTTCTCCACAAGAAATCTTTCATTGAGTGTGTAGAACTCTATTAATTGCATCTATGGTCGTTGAACAGTCTTAACTTTTTCTTCACTCATGTATTGTTTTATTGGTTTTATTATGGCAGTAAATGGAATGCTCATACTTGTCGGTACTTACACAGAATTTTAAAGAAATTGACTGGAAACAAATAAAAGCAAAGACAAGAAATAAAAATGTAGAAAACTTAGCAAGTGCGCGTGTCTGTCTTAACTTTTTCTTTCCTTTTTCCAAAGAAAGATTCAAGAGCAAACGAGCGTATATGCGTTGCTAAGATAAAATCATGAAATATTTGAAGTATTGGCAAATGAATTAACTGCGGCAAAGATACACGATGTCCATTTTAATCGCAATTATGGTACGTGCGCAATTAAAAGCGTCTGCAATACATTGTCGTTGATCTTAAGCTTAAGACAAGTTTTTATAGACTTAAGACTAAGACTTAAGAGTGTGCTTGCAATATTGTATTTAAAGATAAATGCCTTCAATCCATTAATTACATCGTCTATTAAGCATCCACTTATGAATCATTAAATTGCCTTAACAATTTTGCGAAATATAAATGTAATTCGAAATCGGATAAAAAGGGTCACACCTTTTAGGAATATACTTTTTGGCAAGTGGTTATTTTACAAGTTGGCACTTTGAAGACGTAATATGTTACGTATGATCATGATCTGAACCAAAAAGGAAGTGTTTCAATAAACTGGTCCCATCTTTTCTTTTCTCATCAGTTTCAATGTTTTAAATTTCTTTCCATTAAAGTCAAGAGTACACCGTGAAACTTTCTTTGAGTAAAAAATTGTCTTCTATGTTACTTAAGTACTAACTAAGATCTTTTAGTACATCAGTTAAATCAGCTAAATCACGCCGATTACGCTTCATTTTCAATATTGCGCCTAAAGTGCTCGATTTCTATTTAATTCTAGCTTCTTCCTGAAATCATTGACTTTGTCGACACATCCGCTGACCAAAACATCTTAAATATCGTGAGACACGACACGTTTGTAATGCTCTACCGCCTTCAACATTTCTATCATCTAAAGATCTAATACAATAAATAAATCAATAAAGATAGTGCAAAAGCTGAATGAAAACCTGCTTTAATATCAAGTAATAAGACACCAGTCAATATAATTGTTATGAAATTGGAAAGTGTCTGAACTTTTTCTTTCGTTGGAATCTTTATTCAAATTGTCACCGAAGCGATGCGCACATTTATCTTGTTTAATTTTTAATTTATTCGGACATTAATAAAGCTAAATCAATTCTATTAATAGATGCGCATCAGAAAAATAGAAAAGAAAACATCAACACTAACACTTGATTCTTAAATACCTTTTTGCTTTTTGGCAATAAAATTTTAATTTGATTGAAATTTAATCAAAGGATTAACTCTGTGAATTACAATTTATACAAATATTTCACCTAATTTTGATTTGATTTACTACATAGTATAATTTTGGATTAAAATACTACAAATTAAATAAACATCATAAATTACGAGGCAATTTAAAATCGAAGAAACACGCACTAATTAGGAATAATCAGCATTTCTCTTGTATCTTTGCTTCTCCAGCTTCTTCTCATCACAGTTTTAGCTGTAATTAGTCTATTAGCCGATGAATCATTACTATGGTTATTCAAATGTGTTGGTGTATCAGACAATTTTAAGCAAACAAGACCGGAAGTGCGTAATTAATTTAACCATTAGAAGTATCGAAAAGAAAAGTGAAATTGGTTCCTTACCATTTTTTGTTAACTTTAATGAGCGCGTGAATATGCTAAACAATATTTTCATTTTCATCATGTCAACACTAATTTTGTCCGAGTTGATTTTGTTCTGTTATGGTCATAGAAATTGAATTAAATTGTGCCTTTTCACTTTTAAATTTATCATGGCAAACTCATACAAATGTGTCAATTAAGATTATAATAAAGTGGCGACTTGAAAAAGTGAAAAAATCTAGAGAATTATTGCATGCTTCTTTAAAGTATAGAATTTTACAATAATTAAGCTTAAGTGGAGTAGTTGAATGAAAGACAATAAAAAAATACTTGTTATTTCTGCACGTAGTTATTGTCATTGTTAGCATTTTCAACTGCTAATTAACCGATTTACTTAGTTTACTAACATTTAACATTACCTATGTATACCTACTTCTTACTCTTACTTCAGTTTCATTGATTTTGTTAGATTTAAGAAATTTAAATAGCCGAATACTATTTTATTGAAAATTTTAATTACTAAAATTTAAAACCTAATCGATTTTTAATTACTTTTTATGCTACTGGGCATGTTTCAAATTTCAATTAACATATGACGAAGAACAGCATTGGCCATTGACAAATAAGTAAAGTCAACTTTAATTATCAACAAAATTTTCTTTCAAGTTTAATTAATTTGTTTTCGTTTTATGTTTTTATAAGGCAACTTATATTGGAATTCCTATACGATTACCTACCTATACCAATTTAGTCAATGGAAATGAAATAAACGAACCAATACTAATCCACACATATCGACAGACCAGACTGAGTAAAAGAGTGAAAGTAAAATATTTCGAGGCGTTTTACTGTTCTCTGTTCAGTACGTGCTTATACAATTAAATCCGCCTGCTATTCGACATATAAATGCCCTCAAGCACCATAAACACAGATAATTTATCGACAACTACTACTGACTCAGTTTGAAAATATTGTAATTTAGTTATTTTGTAGCAAATAAGGTGTAAATATGACACGAAACTCGACTACATGTATTTTGCATTAATTACGCTTGTCTTGTCCATGTCAATTTCCCCAAGGTATAAGCAGGATGGATGATAAATTGATAAGTGAAATGAGCAACGATTAAATATTCATCAGTTAACATTTATCGATCGATTGCTGACTCATTTGTACCTATACATTTAATAAAATTGCAAAATGCAAACTTATGCAAATACGGTTAAAACTTCATTAAAATATGCACTTGCCTTAGACATTGATAGATGAATGTATCTAATGCGAAATTTAATGGAAATTAAGCAAAACTATACCGAAACTTACTTGAGCTAGTTTTAATAACCAGGTAAACTGTATGGAAATGAGGAAATTTGCCGAGCCATAAATTATATGTTAATTTATATGTCCATTGAAGTGGCAAATTGCAGGAAATTCGCGAATTGAGGAACTGCATAGATCGTAAAATGATATTTGAAATTGTCACTTACCGTTTACGACTTTGTATGCTAACGCTCATAGATAAGCAATTTGCAAGTTGTATGAGTAATTAAGTAGTTAACTAGTTTCATTTCTTCAAGTACATGTCAACTTTTCTATATCATTTGGTCATTTGGTGAACTTTGTATTGAAGTAAATGCTTATCTCCTGTTGAGATTATATTGAGAATAGTTTTGGATTATAGTATCATGTCAATTTCAATTAATAATAAATAACAACAACAAATTGTATTGTAATTACACTTTACATTAAATTGCATTTTATTAACGGAACAAGCAATTTAATATTGCATTTTACAACAGAAGTTCTCACATCAGAAATTCCATTTTTATTAAATTTATTCCTAACTGAAGAACGGATGGAAGTGCGAAAAAGAACGGAAGTTGACAAAATGTGTGTCTGAAACAATAAAGATTAAATAAGAATAATCGGAGGAACTGATTTTAGATGTAATATTAAGTTTTTGTTGGATTATTGACTCATTGTCAAGTTACTTATACATAGTTAATCTGAAGATATTTTTTTGAAGTGATTGTAATAGTTATTTTATTTTATTTCATATAAGTAATCAACTTTGGCAAGCTTAAACCCGGATTTTAAAATGGCCAGATGGATATGCCTTAGGTAACAGCAGTGACAGATCAAAAATGCTCTTACTTTTCACTTCTTATTAATTCATTTTATCTTATGGGCCATTGGCATTCTCAAGATAAAGTATTTATGATTTAATTACGTTGTAAATTTCTCGTTGATTCTGTCATGACTTCAATCTTAATGCGAATGCGAACTTCATTATGCACTTGCCCAACATTTGATTTCCTATAATAAAATGCTTTAGTTTTCAATTTCAAATTTCAATAAGGCTTAATTTGAAAGCATTGAAAGTGAATGTACGCAGATCTACTTTTTGTTGTATTTTATTGCGAATCTGATGAAGGTAATCTACGCAAACGCAAATTTATTGCCGTAGTGGACGACGGCTACTGCAGAAAACCGTTATAAAACGTATAAACGATTGAATTGGAATTGATATTGAAAGAAAACACATTGCAATTTAACTTGGAACAGTCGAGAAAACAAAAAGGTAGAAAATTTATGAAGAACAGAAACAATGTGGTCCAGCATAATGAATGCACTCGCCTAACCTACTTCTTACAGTAGGCTTCAACATGTATTACATGTAGTATGTACTGTAATGTAACAATTATGTAACCAATGTCTTTGTTTTTCTTGCGCGCTCTTATTCTGTAGTTCTGCGCGCTCAACATTTTTCCATTTCGATTGTTCCTAAATTCTTTCTCAGATTTTAATGTCTATAATTGCGCAAAATCTATAATCGTTCAATTTTAAACAATTACTTGTAATGTGTACTTAACATTCAGTTTCAGTCTTTAGTTTAGAAACCTTGTTACCTTGAATGGCCTTAAACTGATTTCATAAAAATGTTACTAGTATTCTTGTAACGCCTTTATTAATGGCACAATAGCCAATTGCATTAAATGTTATTTGTAAATATTAAATGATTTGTTTATACAAACACCTTGTCTTTGTTACAAATGTGTAATTCCTGATTATTTGATGGTTTGTGTTTACGCTTGGTAACTTCGTAGGTATATTTACATTTGATTTGAAATCAGTGGGCGTGTAATTTTCTTGTTGCTTTAGTAGTGATTTTAGATTGAAAAACCATTAAGCACCTATTTCTATACATTTTTACGCAAATGCGAACACGCATTTTCCCATAGCTCATTGCAAATGTCCTTCTTTTACATACTTACTTATTAGTTGGTTCTTTTCATGGAAAACTTCATCGTTTCCCAACTAGTTACTTTGTTTATAAACTTAATTAATTCATTTAAACTGTGTTTGATATTTTGCGTAATATTTGGTATTATTTAATAAAAAAAAGTGTTTGTACTATTATTTAATAATCTTAATAGACTTAATTCTTGTTTGAATTTTAAGAATTCTTTGAATTGCTTTGATCATTTGTTGTTAATTTCGGCTTGATTACATCTTACAAACGAAAATGTGTAGGAAGTCTTGCATTATACTAGATTAGGCACAAAAAATTGCTAATTAGTTCATTTTTGTTTGTAATATGAGATTGACACGAGTATAAAGCAACGCATGTGTGGGTTGACATGTTTATTATTCAAAAATCCAAATAGGGAAAGTACAAAAATGTGAATAAGTTACACAAGGCGAGTTAAAAAGTCTTAAAAAGTAATAAAAGCAAAAAGTTGCACAACACTATGTCTATTATAACTTCAAATATGTAAATTACATAAAAATTAAGTTATACTTTATGTTTGAGATGATCTAAATCAAGTTCAAGATTGTTCAAAGGAAAAAATAATATTGTTATAAACGAAGATTAAAAGAAAGAGAAATCTTTCACCTACAATTTATAATTAACAAATTTAACGAATAGGAAAAATTAAAAACCGAGTTAAAACCCTACATAATGTGATGTGACTTATGTAAACTGGAAATTGCGCATTTTACATAAACGAGAAGGAAAGTAATCTGGAAACAATAAATACTACGATGAAATCCGCTCAACAACTACAAAATTGCATGCAAAACTCACAAAAGTAGACAAAAAACGGAAATAAAACCGTCACGCTAAATGAATTGCTCAAGCAGACGTGAAATCTTCCTCATCAGATTCACACCTTTCGACATTTCATAAACAAATTACAAATTACTACATCTTAATTTATATAAATTTTTATTAATTAATTAAGGAAACTAAAAAGAAATAAGGTACACATATTAATAAAAAAATAAAAGCATGATGTGAATTTCAATTGTAGCTAATATCAATTAAAAGAAACTGCTTACAATTTACAACAAAATAAAAATAACTAATTAGATCGGGATAATAAATAAATGAGATAATCAATAGGTTTTATTACTTTACAATTGCTATTTATCTAATTTAGATCGTATTGCATAGATTATGATTTAATCGGTTTGGTCGTGATCTTTAGCACAATTTATTGGGTCCATGATGTAATTTAAAACTGCTAAATTATTTACTATGTGCTAAACGTTCTATAAGCATTCATAAAGAGTGCATTTAGCCATTTGTGTAACAACCTATATTTTTCTATTTATGACTTTACTTTTACCTTTGAATTTTGATTTATAAATCTATACATTAAGCATTGATATGATATCCTTGTTGTCTTGTTGATATCGCGATGTTATTACTTCTTATTCCATATTAAAAACACGTATGAAACCAGAACCACCTGGTCGTGAGAATTGCTAACGATAAAAGTTACATTTTCGTGCAAATCGAACGCCTACATTGTTACAATCGTTCGAAGTTATATTATCTAAAAGCAGTCTAAAAGTATATTAACAGATTGTCTATAATGAGGAATAGACATATGATATGCAACTATTTGCCAAATTTCAACATTAATTTTAACACGTTGAATAAATTGAAACGTGTAGTCGTGCATATTGAGTTTTATTTTTTACTTTAATTGTGTTTGATGTTTTAAATAAGTTTGCAGTAAACGAGAGTGAAGAGCCACGCCTAAAGTTTGCCCTTTTATTTTTGCTTAATAAATTATTACACATGATTGAGATCAGACAAAAGAACGCCAAGAAGTTGCTATTATTTAATAAAATACTTAACGCAAATCGCCAACAGCATCAACAATGCACGATTGAAAGAAAAACAGGAGCAGCCGAATAAAGATTAAATTTTTAAAAGGCAAGAATAAATTATATCGATACGAAGTGCAAGTTGCAAGGAAATAACAAAGCGATTGAATTGAAATTGGATTGTTAAAAAGTTAGATAAGTCAATTCAATTCTACTTTCACACTCGTTTCAAACTTTAAACTCTTGCCAGAAACTTCATACAAGTATACAAACAGCAGTCTGCGATCAGTTAATTTAATCATTAGTATTGTTATAACAATGCAAGAATAGAAATACTCTGTGATATATCGGCAGTTTGGTTTGGCATGCAATATTTTCAATCGGATAAGATAAAAATTTGCATTTTAAAAATAAACCAAGCGTTTATACACCTACGTCTTACTCTTACGACTTTTCTACGACTTCTTTGAGTGTTAAGTGTTTATTTAAGAGCTGAATCTTGACATTGAAAGACCAAACAAATGACATGACAATGGATAAAACTACAATTAATTTGTTATTAGGAGTTTACACAATCCTTACGAATTGTTCACAGTTCCAGTTGCTGAGTCGTTGTCTATTGAGGTCAAAAGCCTCGCGTTTACAATTTATTGCAAAAATTTAATTTGAAGAAATGACTAATGCAACTTTAACTAAGTAGATGATTTTTAATTAAATAATAATTATGCTGATTTATAACCGACCATCAACACCTTAATGTTGATGCAATTTTACACCTCTTTAATGTGTTTATGATTTCTTGTTGCTTGTGTAGTTTTATAGTCATCAAGTTTTACCTTCTTACTTGTTAATAAAGAAATTGAGTCGTGCTGTTCACGTTCTCGTTCATATTAACATTGAAATTTTGAAACTGATGCGAAATTTAAATTGTACGTTTGTGTTGTGTTGGAATGTTTTATTCGGTCATGAATTCTGCACATTAAAGTTTACAATACAGTTGGTAAATGTTACTTGATTCTATTCAAAGACGAATCGTGATGACTTTGAACCAAAATATTGAAATTTAGCACTAAGCTTTACATAATATGCAAATATGAATTTTTGTATACAAAAATGATAAAACATAAAGTGACTCATTATTGACATTATATTATTTATGTTTAATTGTCCGCACACGATCGACAGTCTCTTTGGCACTTTGTTAGACATTTTGTCTATTAATTTTTTGTGATGTATCTCATGTATCTTTCATTTATCGATCATTGATATTTAATAATTTAATCGATACTTTCAAATCTAAACGGATATAACTGGTTAATTCTGTAATTTTATGAATGAATGACATTTTAATTAATTAATTAATTAATTAATTGAGTGTTCATTAAAGCAATTTTTATTGCATGATTTGCATGCAAAAGAAAATTCTAACAATAAGCTACTAGAATAAAAATGACAATGACTTCTTAACACAGTTTTGTTTATGTTTTCCCATTAAAGAATAATTAAAAACTAAAATTATCCAGCGAAACAAATTATAATAAATAAATAAACTTAAATATAGTTATAAAATTCTATTCATGCAGCCAACGCAATTAAAAATTAGACATGATACATAAAATAGATTTATCTAATTTGCCAATTTGAAGATTTTTAAATCAATTTATGGATCAGATTTCCTGAATAACCTTTTGTAGACAATGCTCGGAGTGGCACCTTAATGATTTAACATTAAACGCCTCCGTTTGCCGATTTTATTTGCCAAGATTTCAGCGAACATGTCAAGCAGTTGGATAAGTTAATTGCCAATAATGTTAATTGTTATGTGTTCAAAATGCTGAAGAGTTTAAAGGATCTTTAGACATTGTAGAGTTCATTGTTCGCGGTTTTATGTTTAGTTAAAGAAATATGTTGGATGTTGGGTGACGATTACAGTTTAAGTTATCGCATCGCCTACTGATGAAATATTTTAAAATTTTTATTGAATTTGATCTTGTCGTTTTTGGCAAAAAAATATTCCTACGCAAAATGGCGATTAACCCGTCGACATGTTCAATATTTAATGTTAAAACTTCATCATTAGCTAAATAAATGCGTGACACACATGAAGCATGAAGCGATCAAGCAATATTTACGCAATTACACTCAACGCACGCGATTATTCAATATTTATTTGCGGATTTACATTAACGACTTGCTGTGAAATCATCAGTGGCGCGTTATCCTATAAGCAAAACAGGCGAGTGCCTAGGGCCCACGGGTTTAGGGGGTTCCCAAATCCAAAACACAATTTAGAAAACAGTTTAAATTTTCTGATCTTTAGAACTACAACGCGTTGTGCATGGTTGGTTCGTTGCAGTAGTTGCTGCGCGAAGTCTAGGAAATGAAAATGTTTGCCTCAAAATCTAATCTAATCTTGGGAAACC
>JARJDT010020715.1:0-10731 GCA_030264655.1 Leptusa sp. GC000079
TAAGAAACCAAATGAGCTGTGACGTCATTCATTTATAAATCGAAAACGACGAGGTACGTGAATGACATCTAAATGACGGACGAAACTCTTACGAACCAAACTCGAAATCGACTATTGTGTTTCAGCCTTTATAGTTGGTAACCGCTCTCAATAAAACGGCACGGTTATACAAATATCCAACCGGGTTACACATGATTATGTGAAAGAAAAACTGCATTTATGTTTGTGGCTAGACTTGGCAACGTCGCACGCTTACTCCCGCGCTTACTCCGACGGAGTACTTACAATTTTGCGGATAACTTCACTCCAGTATGACTTTTACGTTATTCGATAATAGATAGCACTTGCTTTAAATGGAAATCTTGAATATATTTCTAGATTTCAGAAAACTTTAAATTTGCTCGTTGCATTCGTAGTAGTTTGAGGCATTTGTGTGTAGATGAGGCTACGATTCACTTTTTTGAATTTCTTTGCCAAACGAACAATAATCCAAATCTGCATAGGAGTTTTCACATCATAAATACACAATAATAAATTAAAATTAATTAAATCGCCATAAATCTATTTAATTACGTTCATTGAGCATAAATTATACAATTTACTTTGAACGGCCGGCGTTAGTCGAGCGAATCAATTTATATTAATTCGTTATTTGTATTTTATGATGTTTTTAGTGTCGGCCAGGCGTTATACGTCCAACAATTTTATTGAAACGACGACGTTTAATCGCACACGCTCTACCCAATAATAATAAACTCCGCGCCTATTTATTTAGTATAAAAATATTCATTTGCGTTCACAACATGGAACATGCCTGGCTACTATACGCGCAATATTATCTGAAGCGTAAAATGCACTCAACTGCTCAACTCTTGATACTTGAACGATTTTAACTTAATGTTCAATATCATATATGATTAAAGCAAAAGACACTTAAAACTCCAACTGAATCGATAGTTCGCCGCCAACTTACTGGAAGAAAGTCGAAAACCTACAACAACTCGTGTAATTATAGCAATTAGTATACGAACGATTAAATAACACGATTGCTAACTTCACAGCATCGACGTGGAAATTATTGCGTTATTATGTTGTGAGTGTTATTATTGCGGTATGCGCGATCGCAACTTTAATTGATGTGTTAAAGATGCATAAAGTGCACGTAGGTTTACATTGCGGAAAACTAAAAGGACAAAAACTGGACATTTTTATATTTCTTCACATTATAGAAGTGGGAAAATAGTCATAAAATTATATTAAAACTGTTAAAAGTGTCATGATTCGACTTTATTAAATGATTAACTATGCGATAAAGCAAAGAAAACGTTAGAACAGATTTGTCTAATTGAGACTCCGTTTGCTTTTGCTTTTAATTAAACTCAATGAACTAACAAAATTCGACTTGGTTAAACCCGATCAACGGAAATTGAAGAACGATTAACTTGCGTCTACCTAATGTCGACAAGCGACAAGCTTCCATCAGAAGAGCAAGAGTTCATTTAATTTACTTAATTACAAACAAAAAGATTAATTACTATACAATACAAAACACGTGTTGGTGTCACAAAAATTTAAAATTACTAATAATACATATTAAATAATAATACACAATGTTTGACTCTACATCAGTCAAAACATAACATTTTAAAGCATATTAAAAAGCAGCAACAAACTACAAGCACGAAATTAATTTAATTCGTTATTAATTATAATACAAAGCAATTATCTATAATTTTAGTCTGTTTCTAAAGTACATAGAGAATTGAATGTGAGAAAGAAACGCTTAAAACCACACTTATAAGTCAATTGTTACACAGTTGCTACCAGACAATTAATTCAGGAAATACTTTTGTTTCGACTTCAAACAACTCCAACTGCTGCTGCTATTGAAAATTAGCCGCTGGTCTAATCCTGTCCTTCGTGTTCGTTTTAATATGCACTTGTAAAGAATTTCATTGAGTGTCGGATCTGATGGTTTTACCTAGATTTTCATAGGTATATAGTGAAAATGTACATACGGCTTCGCTCAACATACAAATCAAACTTGAATTTGAATATAAGAAGAGTTGAACATTGTTGCGGAATACAATGTGTTGCTTTAGCTTACAGGCTCACAATGTGGTTGAGTATAAAGTTGGAAATGATCGGAATATAATGCGACGTTACCACCGCTAAGCATAGTAATTAAACGTGCACGTATAGTTTCTGTTTTTAGTAATTATACGTCACGCCGGAGTTGATAATTATAGTTTTGGTTAAGTTGCTCGAAGTCGAAGAGATGGTTGGTGATGGCCAGAAGTTTCATTGTCGACTTCGAGTGGATCTGGATGGTTGTTGTTCGTTGGCTGCAATGCGTTTACAATACATATGATTTTTATACAGAGTGATGTCATTATTTGAACATTTTGTACAGCATTTACTTCGAGTTTCGTGTTCTGGTTTTCATCAAAATTGACGGTTGTGGAACAAAACTCATAACTCAGTATATTTGTATATTCGTTTTGTGCACGGCCCGAAATTACAAAGCGAATGATTGAAATTGCATAAATCATTGGGTGTCGACTGCCGGACCTCACTGCACTACATTCTGGTCTGGTGTATCAAGCGATCAAACCGCGGGGATCAACGAGTTCAGTTGGTGTTAGGCATTGATACAAAAACAAATCATACTCGTATGTAACGTAATTGTGGTGATTGCACGTTTGTTGTTGGTGTCTGCAATAAGCATATGGACGAGGCCGATGGATGATGGTCGATCCAGAAAGGTATGAGCGGCGATCGGATTTGATGATAGTGATGTTCCTGCTATCCAACCAACCACACCCAACGTTTATCAAAATTACATAGTTTTAACGTTACGTTCATGCACCTATACGCTGCGACTGGTGCGAGTTTTTTGTTCTTCTTGTGCTGATGTGATGTTTCTACTTTCGAACTTGTAATGAAACTTAATTGTTATGGGACGATCATTTTCGGAAACAACTTTGGGAACAAGAAGAACCAGAACAGCAGGAACAAACTTCTACCAGCGATTCTACGCTCTACGTTGATGGACGAATGGATGAATCGCAATGGAGAACTAAATTATTACTTACTTCAATATTTATTTCCAGTCTTAGTTTATCCTTTCTTTATTGTTTTGATTGTTGAATATCGATCATGCGCTCATGTATTTTATCATTGTGCATTTTATAACAACTAATAAGAAATATCAATAAGATTGCTTTGATCTTTAATAGATTGATCAATTCGTCATCGCAGCAGGAGACGACTTCTTTGGATCATAGCAGGAATCAAAAGGTCTTTGGGAAATGTTAGAATGTTACTCAGATACTTGGCACTAGACTAACAAGACCTCCGTGTTGCACATTAAATTTATTGTATTATTGAGACTTAACATTTAATTAGAATTTTGAAATATATTACAGCAATAAAATGTAATTGTGTGTAATTCTTTTCCAATGTTTCTTGATGTCTTATTATAATTATTTAATCATTGAAACTTGAAACAATATACAAAGAGCAAATAACATTGTTCGGTGTGCTTTTGTCTTTTTGACTTTTCACTTCTTTACTTTTGATTGCAGATCTTGCCGGTCTTGTTATTGTTGATGATGAATAAGCACTCGGTACAAGTAATAAAGAAGTAACTAATGTGATATCATTGAGTAGCTTGAGTTGAGTTGTAGTTAGGCAGGTACCGAATATAGAAAATGATCTCCTCTCGTGCATCGCGACTTGTGCTTCTTATAAATGCGTCGGATTGACTACAATGAGCGATTCGAAGTCAGTCGGTCTGTCTGTCGTTATGCTGTCGTAATCTACGTTAAGTAATTTAGTAGCCGGAATAGCGGCGGCAGAAGGAAATCAATTTATAATGATTGATACATCCTTTCGTGCCTAGCAGGCGAGCATTGGGAGCGTTACTTACTTACATAGGTACCGATACGGAACGCGCATGTTTTTATTTCATTGCTTGCTTCTATACAAATTAGCATCAGAAATCGCAATTGAGATTCAAATCGGTATCTATTCTGTACTCAATACCGAAGCTACCTGAGTGCTCTTACAATCGTCGACCTGCATTTCTCGATTCTCGATTAAGTCGCCGCAGCTTCAAACAGACATTTGTTGAGTTGAGTTGTGTACAATTTCAATTGATTAAATTGTCTATTTTGCTATGCACAAATGTAAATTAAGAAAGACGAAGTATTAACGTAATCAAGATTGAAATTTGAGAGAATTACATAAATCACCGCAAAATCCTGCAAAATATCTAATTACTGCACTGCGAATAACGCGACTTTTTATTTGTTTTCTTCGTATTTTGTCTTTTAATCTTATTTTTAGTCGCTTCTTGTAACTTAAGGCATTATCAATATCCTAGCATGATCGTTATCAATACCAAGAAGAAGAAATTCCTCTCTTGATTTTTGTTTTCATTTCAACAAAGTTTCATCAACTTTTTCGTTCATGACTTCTGAAACTGCTTAATCTGTTTCTGTGATATTTCTTGACGACTAAATGGTTTCATCGGTTTTTTGTCGCATAAGAACTTTTTCTCTAGTTTGACTTGCGACTAAAATAACTATATCACTGTTGGTCGAATGCTGAAAAGGCGCGTTTTTTATTCTTTTAGACATTTCGTTCGTTTACCCCAAGAAATCTCAAATATACGAAGACTGAGTTGAACGTTCACTTGTAAATAAAATACAATATCAAAATCAATGTAGTGCTTGTGTATGTATAAGTTGTTGATGTAGTTTTATTTTTTCATTTAATTTTTTTATCTCCTCCGTGGAGTTTTGGTTTTCGTTTTGAATGTCGTTCGGTTTTTCGACTCCAACCCAACATGCGTACTCATTCGCCGTTTGGGCGAAACGAAAATAACATTCGATAAGTGGATGGAATGCGTCTCGTTAAAACGATGAGAGGGAGATTAGGAGAAAAGATATTCATTACCGAAAAGGAGACGATCTCTCGTGGAGAGTCTTCTCTGGTCGTCGTCGACGAGTTGCGAGTTTAAGGCCCGCGTGCGAGATGCGCTCAGCTCGCTTCGCTTCGGCGTGCTGTTATGGTAATAAATCGTCCTCTTCCTCGCCTTGCATATCTCGGCGATTCCTTTCTTTTCGATTTCGCTTCAAAGAACTGAACGATTCGGCCCAAAATTAAAAAGACTTCTTTTGAGCTTCACTTTATTACAATGTGTTACATTTAATGAAATGAGTTCCAAAAACTGCGGGCTTTTTGCAATTCAAATTCATTCGTGCAGCTTTATTCAAACAGTTTAATACTCGCATTGAAATGAGGCTTCATTTTATTCAAGTTGTGCATAAGAGACAGGAATTTTGCAAACAGATTTTTGCTAAACGCAAGGCAACAACGATCGAAGCATTCAAGACCGGTCTTACCTACATATGAGTTGGAATATTGTTGAAGATGCGTCTGAAAATGTAAAGTGACTGAAGAATCCGATACTGAGATGACCTTCGCATTCAAATTGCGATTATTGTTGCTTGTTGTGGCACTTAACATTTGCATAAGAAGGCACACAGTTCTAGAATTACAGCAAAACAACCATTTTGAGACAATCAGTGAAACCCTCGACTAAAAATCTTAAGTCACCTACTTCACTTCGACTTTTTGTGTAATGAGAAATGAGCAAATGAAATAAGCAGTGCTATAAGAAATGAAAAACTAAGACGAGAAGATGATGCAAAGAAAATTCGATGAGATTAATTTATAAGTGTGGAATGCACTTCTTTATAATTTATCATTATCATCTTATAACTAACTAGAAGCTGCTTGGATGCTTGTTCGACGACGATGATGCTTGAAGCTTTTGTAGCTTTTCTAGATGAATAGCTGGAAGCTGCGATGCTGGGATGCTGCTCAACCTGCAATAGAGTAAGTCGACTTGTATATAATGATGCCAACCAACCAAACTCGATGATGGTAATCAGCAATCAGCCTCGAGGTTCACAGGTGCCGGATTTCAACCCTTACCCAACGACTACACAAACTCGAATTGTAACAAGTATAATATAGCAAAGACGCAAAGCCAATGCAGATACGAACTCAACTGATGGCAACGTTTTCATAGCTTGTAATTTATTACTTCTTGATTTCTCCGAGTAATATCACATTTTTCGACTTTACTACTGTTGCTGAGCTTAGACAACTACCAGTTAACTAGTGCTACCATTTGAGTTATAATAGCACTATAATTATTTCTAACAAGTGACAATCAAAATTAAAAGTGTAGGACGTTTATTTTTGTTGGGGCGACAGCTGCTATAATGGTGGATAAAAGTTTTTCGGATATTTGGAAAGCGCATCTAAAGTAGACCAAGAAGTGATCTCCGTCATCTTTGGCAGTGAACCATCAGTCGAGTGCAAATATCTGTCTGGCACTTATAGTGCCGCCATCCGTCACCCCCTGTCAACTCACCCTCGGCCTCATTGATGATACTGATGCTGCGCTTCTTTTCCATCGATGTGGGTTTTTGTATTACTTGTAGTTCTTTTCGTTCCCCGTCCTCTTGCACTTTCCTATTTTCTTCTTTCTTGTATGGAGAGCAAGTACTCACTTAAAAGTATAGCTGGGTCTGGGTATAGAGGGTAAGGAATACTGGAATACCTCCTTTTCCAATAATCATATCAGATAAGTGATAGGACACAAGTTTTTAAGTTAAATTTCCTAGAAACCGTTTTAAATTAATTTTTGCAAGAATTTTATTGGGATTTTTACAAGATGTGTAATTGATAATAAATCAAGGGGAAATCTGAAAAATCCGATACAAACTATATCCTTCGATTCCGGCAGGATGCGGTACCCATAAAAATCCCGAAAATAATTCCAATATCCTGTCGCTATATGCAGCAATAGCTCCATGAGGAATAAAGGAAATGCGTGTTGTTCTTATGTTCTTATATCTATCTCCTTGCCGGATATCGAAGAAACCACGAGGAACAGGCATAAAGAAAACAGGATTCAATGCGTATTTACGTTATTCACATATCTTATGTATTTTATTACGTCTTTCCGATTTGCTCTTTGAATTGTGACTTGCGATATGCGACTTTCTGCATATTGTTAATTAATACAAGATACACATATGGGCATAAGAAAAAGTCTTTGTTTTAATATTTATATCTGGTTTTATTTTGATACTTCATTCCATTTTCTTTTTTTGCCTTTTTAGTGTACTTCTTCAGTTACAATGAGAATTAAGTCGGGAGTGGCAGGCGAGGTTCCATAACCGTTCATTATCCGTTCGTCCGCGGCTTTCAACCGTTCATTTCATTCGGCTTGCGCGTTCTGTTGTTTCTCTTCGCTGGCATGGTGCATGTATTCTCGTAATATTCGATATTCGTATACGCCATGACTTGAGTGCACGGCATTATGTTTTCGTGAACATCGAACATGAACCATGCAGCTAGTGCAAGCCTACACTGCACTGTGTATGGGTAGAATCAAAAAACGCGTACTTGGTGCACGGTGTTAACAGAACACATAAGTATACATATAACGTTAGTTACCTACACACTTCGTGCATCGAGCTAGCGCTCTCCGTACCTGTTCGTAATGGCTTGTCGGCTAATGACTATTGGTCTAGTCCAAGCGAATAGCACGATATTCCGTGATCGGAAATAATTATATTCACATCTAAAATGGATGAAACTACACCAACTTTCAGGATAGGTATATACCAAAAACCATACCCTCAACGTTCTATGAATATAAGAACGCAGTTAAACAACGACCTTATTAGAGAAAATGCTCTAGTAATGTTCGCATATGCATAGAGAAGAAGGAAAGTATGGAGGAACTCAGACTCTTTGTATTCATTACTTTCATGATGGCTGGCAGTTTTTGCAACTCAAGTAACTAACGTAAAGTTCAAAAGTAAATCATGAATAGTTAGTTAAATTACCCAGGTTGCTGTAATTTATGGTTATTATTAAAATTATTCAATTACAACTCAAGTCTGAAGTCGTCGTAGTTGCCTGGAGATACAATCGCTCGAAAAACCTAGAAATGCAATATAAAAATAGAAGATATTATTGAATGATATGTTGGAACGTCGAAGAGACGTCGAGTTTTCTTTTCCTATTTTTCCCATTTCCGTTCGTTTCCCGTACCATTTGTTACTTTTTTACTTTTCATTATTTCGCTCGTATAAGTCGTATACATTTGAAATTCTTTATTTTCTGCAACTATAACATACAACAACTACAAATATAGAGTTGGGAAACGCTTCAGAGGACGCCTCATGTTCGCTGCTCCTGCTCAACTTTGTTCCTGCTTCATTATTTGTATGTGTATGTATTTTTGCTTTTGCTGCTTCTGTTTCGTTTTCAATTCGGGCAAAACGAACGAACGAATGAATCGCCCGCCAGTGACGCTGCCTCCACCGCCGCCGTTCGTATTTACCGTTGGTCTCGCATGCTAGTATGCTTTTTCGCAACGAAACGAAAACGAACGCAACGAAATGAAGGAACGAACCACTCTGCAGCGAAATGGCGAAAGCGCACGTATAGTCGTACTCTACGGTCACGACATCGATTTTTATCCACCGACAACATTATATTGCATCGAGCGTCGGAGAAAGACATTTGCTCGAAAACGAAAACCTGAGCGAGCGAAACGAGCATCAACCTTCCAGCGAAAGAGCGCCAAGGAGGGTTGCAAAAATATTACTTTCTATAATTGAACATAAATTTCATATTTTATAAAACCCACCTATTTTTATCAAAACCCTAACGTTTCATTTTGAACTTACAATACAATTCAATTTAAAAATATCTTAATCTTTTGTTATTTACAACCGAGCAAGTAACATTTTTAAAACAAAGAATTTCCAGAGCAAATCCAAAAAAACTTATAAACATGATGCCCAATAAATAAAGCAAATATTAAATAAAGAACAAGTGTAAAAATATGCATTAACTTTAAGATCTAAATTCTAAATTATTAAGTGCGAAATTAATAATTGAATGTTAATTTTAAAGCTTCAATTTTTATGCAGTTTAGTTCAATTAAGTTTGAATAGAGGGCGCCACCGATATTGTTTTGGTAATTTAAACTCTCAAGCATAGCGATCCTACCTTCCATGCACATATCCTCGAAGAAGAGACTTCTCAAGCATGTATCGAAATTTCCGTTCGTGTGCTCCATCCACCATCTCCATCGTAGTTGCATTTATGCTTCATAAAATATTTAATAACCCACTTTCGACGGCTGTTATTGTAAGTACTATAAAAAAGTATCCATCGTATCGCGCCACTTATCTAAGGCGAATGTTGTAAGTGAACGTAATGGGCTACACGGCTACAAACAAGTAGCTCTCGCAGGATAACAGAACAGATAAGACAGGCCGGTAACTGCACATCAACGACGACGGCGGTGGGCGCATAAAGGGATCTTTGGAAATGTTGCGCTCGTCTCGCAAACTGACAGGACGAAGTAAACGACACGAATGTCGAAATTCGTACATTGAATCGCGAAATAAAATGGGAAAATGAAATAAACTTAACGTATGTATCGGAAAGAATGATAGAAGTGAATGCGCAGGTAGAGAATTGATGCGAAACGACGCACGATCGTTTGTGGGAATTGCGATGGCGGTTCTTCGGAATCGCTCTTGGTAGTCGCAAAAGTCATACGTTAATATACATCAAATGTTTGATGTTTCTTTCCAAATAGGTACATTATGATAGTAGTTTAATGGTCTATAACTGATGCGTGAATTGCATCATAAAATCAATCTTTTTGATATACATTTTTATGTAATTTATATCAATAAGCTTTTTAATTTAACACTATGTACTTAAATTTCAAATTAAATTCAATTTCTCAAAAATTGAAAGATACACAAATTTCTAGAGAGTCCTTTGTTAAGACTTGTTATCCTTAATTCCTTGATTTCGTTGATGATTTTGTTGAAATAGTTGATATTGATACGTAACATAACGGCATATCATCTGAAGTTACCAAGTTAAATCTTACGATGGACAGTCTTCTTCGTAGTAAAGCACTAACGGCCAAGTTTGTGGCGCGTTGCGGCGGTCGAACCTACAGTAACGAGTCGGGATTTAGATTTATGGTACGTTTCAACTTTTATATACACCATTAGTGTTGGTTGCCCCAGTCAGCCACATCACATCACATATACCCTTGACAAGACTTCTTTCAAAGTGCCAAGGATACATGAAAACGATGATGGCATTGAAGGATATATCAGCCAAGAAACAGCAAACAACATAATTTACTTAGTTGTAGAGGGCGCTCTGCCGCTCTTGGGATTTTAGAAAAACAACAAATATTATATTGCCGTAAAAGCGGGAATAAAACCAAAGGGTTTTCACTTGATTGAAGGTTGAAGGACTTGAAGGGGATAATAAGCAGCAATAAAGAGGACGAGATTCGAGTTGATATACTCGCATTCGAATACATAGTTGGATAGTAGAGTCGAAAGATATAAAGTTTATTCCGTCATTTATGTTTTATATCTCCACCGCGCAGATTGATTCCGGGGCACATAATAATCGTTCGGTGGTTGCAGTAGCAATGTAGCAAAAGAACGTTTTGCGTTACGTTATTACGTACTTGTACATTGCGGCACGTTTATACACGATAGTAACTCAATAGCCATCATCTCGCCCGCGTCGCATGTCGCCTGGTATCAAGCGCGCATTGCTATCAGTATCAAATACGAAACGGCATCA
>JARJDT010020723.1:0-13066 GCA_030264655.1 Leptusa sp. GC000079
GTACAAAAGGCATTCGAGTATGTAAATTATTTGTACGCGGTACAAACGATCGTTCAATAAACCCGTAAATAAATATCTATTAATTTGTACGAAGATTTATTGACGTCGTATAACTGTTCAGAACACTGGCTCGATCTTGTTGGCGTTCAGAAAACAAAATGCAAAAATGATAAGCCTACTTACAAGCAGACGTGCCAAGGACTTGAAGCTTGAAGTAAAAACAAAAGAGCACAAAAACGTTTATTGCACGTAATTAAGCAAAGATGTTGTTAAATAAAACTCTTCACTAGATGTTGTCCTTGTAGTTTTTTAGCCTTTTCTATTTATATGCGTGTGTTTATATCTACAATATGTCAAATGAATCATAATTTTAACTGATTCTAAAATATTAAATAATTCACTAGCTATATTATGACTAAGTTACTTGAAATAATGTCGGAAACTATTAATTAATTCATATTTCTGTATGAATTATAATACCTACAGGAAAACCGCAGGAAAACAAGACCATTAATTGGTCATAAATTGAACAACTAATACCAATAATTATTGTCATTATATGCACTCAAAAAGTGCATATGATCATTATAGAAAAGCAATTATCATAGAGCAATAAAATTCATTGAAATGAATTGAATCATCTCTAATTGCGCTGATGCGGCGGTTTGGACTCGGGGATTTATTTCCACCTTGGAGCATTGAACAAATGTAGATCATTATCATTGTCAACAGAAAAGTATTACGGGAATTTGTTAAATTTTTAATATGTTTATCCGAGTAGCATTTATAAACAGGTAAACATGGAAAAAATCATGTCAAAGACAAGTTTAATAGTACTATTTCAAATAGGAATAGGAAATTCCAGATCTGATATTTGAATAGTAAATATGATTATTATATAAATTGCTCGGCAATAATAAATAATGTGCCGCAATTTGAGGATTCATTGGCGACAAATTCATTGTGGTAGGCACGACATGCAATGATAAAAAATAGTAAATAAACGTTTGATGTTAATGTAGAAAAACCAAAGGACATATTGCTATGAAATATTGTGAAAAATAGGTGAATCATTAAGTGCAGACCTTTCGGGAAGCAAACAAACATAAAGTATTGTATCGATAAACGCATTATAAAACATCGCTTCGATGAGTTTGAAAAAGAGTCATCGGCTAGGGTCAGAGCAGAACAAAAGCAAAGCTTGACAAATAGTTTTATAATTTATTATAATAACACCTTAAAGTCAATGCTGCACAAGTTAATTAATTTTTTGGTGGGAATTTGTTAGAATTTTTCTAAATAAATAAGAGCAACTATTTTGTTAAATCATCATATCAACTACAAATTTGTTTTGATAACATTGTTAAATAAACAAATTCAGTTACAAAGTTACAAAGTTTTCAAAACCAAAAGTGCAAAAAGAAAGAAATCATGAATTTCCAAATTGTTTTGATACTCGTTGTATCATCGATAAGTGCATTTGCGCAATTTAACAATATTCCATATAATCCTTATTTCCCCATAAGGACAACAAGGCAAACACCAGGAATAAACTTTATTTGTGTCCAGCCTGGCACCTGCATATCAAATGCAACGGGTGGAACCGGTCAAATTGATCCCAGAATCGTAACCCCAGTCAGTTTAACAAAATATATTTAATGAAACGTATTAATTGATTTATATTCTTTAGGGCGACCAAATACCAACAAACCCTACAAACTGCCCAATTGGAACAGTTGCTTGCTATGGTCTTGTCGACGGTGCTCAATGTGGAAGAAGGTATGGCACGGGAATAAGCACACTTGATGGACCTAGCACAATCGGTGCTTACCCATGGCAAGCATTCATTCGCAATCAAACAGGGTACACCGGAAGTGGCGTACTTTTAGACGCTTGGCATGTACTGACCGCTGCCCACAAAGTCAACTTGAACCAGTAAGTTTCTTCCGCATCTTGTGATAACATACTCAAAAATAATTTCGCAGGGGTTCGCCAGGAAACTTGGAAGTGTACATTGGTGTGCACAATCCTCAGATTCTCACAAATGCACAAAGACGTACCGTGGCCTCAATGCGAATCCATCCCAGTTTCTCGGCATCAACCTTAAGGAATGACATTGCAGTCTTGCGACTTAGCCAACCTATTTCCCTGGGTTACCAAATCAATGTGGGTACTGCCTGTTTACCTGCAGCTGGAGCGAGTTACGTCGGTCGTCGTTGCACTGTTTCTGGATGGGGCCAGACTGGTTTTAACACTCGAGACGCACCAACAGCCCCACAAAAACAAGTCAATGTACCCATTGTCAGCTATGCTACGTGCCGAGCATCCATGGCCCAACCAAACGTACTAGGGAACAATGTGGACACTTACCTGGACAATAACGAAATATGCGCTGGTGGTGAAGCCAACCGAGATGCCTGCACACAAGATGGTGGTGCACCGTTGGTTTGTGAAGACGGTGGCAGGTTTACAATCGCAGGTTTGGTTATTTGGGGCAAAAATTGTGGACAACCTGGTGTTTACGGAGTTTATGTCGATGTCACAAGATACCGGGCATGGATCGATTCAGCCGTCAATGAGCTTACATTTGGTTAAACATCTGATAATTTATTTATTTATTATATTATATTATATTACATGTTTGTGTTTGTTGTTAATTGTTTAGGCTTAAATAAATCGGACTATTGCGCAAAATATGCTCATACTGTTTACTGTTTGACGTAAAATTTAATGATGTCCTTTTCACAGAATGATTAGATAATTGTTGAGCGTGTAAACTGCAGTCTACTGGAAATTTACACGTGGTGATACAATCTTACAATAGGCTATCTTAGTCATGGGCAAAAACAACTAATATAAATTGAATGAAAAAATTGCACGAGGAATTATTTTAGCGACAGATTTCAACGACCACGAACCCATCATGCAGATAAACAATATACTTTTCACAATAACTGTGCTTGTGACAACGATTTCGGCCCAAAAATTATTCAAGCAACGAGAACGACCAATTTGTGTGCCAAGAAACACGTGCATCCTAGAAGGCGGCGTGGATGTAAGAACGATAGTTCCTGACGAAAATGATCGATGTCCTAATGGGCGAGTAAAGTGCAATCAACTAGTAGATGCAACAAACTGTGGCTACAACTACGACCGATTTATGTTCACTGACGATGGACCTGCACCTTATGGTGCACACCCTTGGCTTGCTTACATTACTAATCAGACTGGATATACTGGAAGTGGCGTATTATTAGATCGTTACCATGTTCTCACCGCAGCCCACAAAGTCTACAGAAACAAACATTCACTGCAAAAGCTAGAAGTTTACATTGGGGTACATGATGCAAATGCATTGGGTGATGCATACAAGAGGCACATCGAGGATATTATTATCCATCCAGATTTCGACGCAGAAACTTTAAGACATGACTTGGCAGTATTGAGACTTAAAGCTCATGTTCCAATTGGTTACCAGAAAAATGTGGGAACTGCCTGTCTTCCTCGCAAGAACGAAAGATTCACCCATAAAAGGTAAGAAAAAGTGTAGTTGAATTTTTAGCTATTGTAGTAAAGTCAGAATTTGTTAGGTGTACTGTGGCTGGATGGGGTGTAACTAGATTTGGAACACCGACAGCTTCACACGTCCAAAAACAAGTGCAGGTCCCAATTGTACCCTACGAAACTTGCCGGAACTCAATGCGCCAGCTTCTTGGTGCCAATACTGATTTATTCTTGCGAAAAGATGGTGAAATTTGTGCTGGGGGTGAAGCTGGTCGAGATGCATGCACGGTAAGTTCACAATGCAAAAAAATTCGGGACATAATTTTAAAAGAATTGTTGTCAAATCTAGGATGATGGTGGTTCGCCCTTAATATGTAGAGATGAAAACGGCAGAAAAGTAATAGCAGGGTTGGTAATATGGGGAAAAGAATGTGGTCGTCCAAATGTATATGGCGTTTATGTGGATGTCCCCAAGTACGTGGACTGGATTCACCGAGCTGTTCGAAACCTCCAAGCGTGAACAACATTATGCAATAATCGAAATCAATGACGACAAAAAATATTATTTTTACATTAACATTAATTTTTATATAAATAAACACGAACACGGTTCCACAGAATTTATATAATAAAGTATGCACTTTTACGAATGCAACCATGCAACATAAATAAATTAATTTGTCCAGGAAGTAATGTTTTTTTGTACTTGAAGTTTGTTGTGCTTCCATGACATCAGGAAAAATCCACTTTTCATTTTATTTTGATATAAATAAAATATAAATCAAGGAAAAAAATACGTGATTAGTTATTCAGATCGTAGCCGTTAGATAGTTCAAATGTTTCCGCTCGTACGAATTGTTCTGATTCATTTGCTAGGGCTGATATGCAGCAATGTGCAGGTCAAAAGCCAAGCAATACAATCTTGTGTACCCGCAGGACTTTGCTTTCCATCATCCCCTGATGTAAATCCCAGAATTGTAACACCCGTACAACAAATGTAAGTTTTTTTCTAGTTTCCTGTTGTAACTGAGTTTATTACAGGACCAGCCAAGTGCAAATGTGTCCGCTTGTCCAGCTGGCTTCGAATTTTGCAATCCCAAAGAAGGTAGTTTCCTATGTGGTACAAGATACACTCAGAATATAAGCAACGCCAATGGTCCCACAACCAGAGGTGCTCATCCCTGGCAAGTGTACCTCAAAAATCAAACAGACAAATACATAGGAAGTGGGGTCCTACTAACGAGCAGAATTTTTCTAACAGCAGCTCATAAAGTCTACCTAAATGAGTAAGCAAAATCTCTTCATACTGAAGCAAAAATTAAACAGAAAATCTTTATAGGGCCACTCCATCTGAATTGAAAATCTATTTAGGTGTTAGTAATCCTGAGGGACTTAGACAACCACCAGCTGCCCTTCGTACAGGTTCACGAATTATAATTCATGAGGATTTCAAACGAAATTTCCCGACAACTCACGACTATAAAGATGATATTGCTCTAGTTGTAATGGATAGACCTTACACAATGGGGTATCGAACCGATTTAGGGTTAGGCTGTTTGCCAAGAAGTACAGATACATTCGAGGATAGTCAATGTATGGTTGCTGGTTGGGGAGAAACTCGATATCAGTCAAAAGACGAAGGACTTGTCCACAAACAAGTTACTATTCCTGTGGTAACAATGGAAGAGTGTGTGGAATCAATGGAACAACCTAGTGTCTTAGGAGTAGCAGGTACTAGGAGATATTTGGATACCGAAAAAGAATTGTGTGCTGGTGGCGAACCTAACAAAGATGCGTGTACCGTAAGTCATTGATATTTTGGAAATAATTCCAGAGATATTAGATATTTGTAAGCACATTTTTAGGAAGATGGAGGTGCTCCCCTAATGTGCCTCAATGAACAAACACAGCGATACGCTGTAGCAGGTTTAGTCATATGGGGCAAAGGTTGCGGAAGGCCAGGAGTTTATGGTGTTTATGTAGATGTTTCTAAATATACTAATTGGATCAACTCAAAGATCGCGGAAGTATCGGGTCCAGCTTAATTGAACTCACTTATGTTTTTTGTAAAAGTTGTAAATAAAATGTTCAAATGATTTATGAATCCAGTTAATATTAATCTATCATAGAAAACTTCCTTTGGAATTTACAGTGCCTACAAAAGTTGTAATTCGTGTAAGCACAATTTTATTGCTGCAAAATTCAACACCTTTGAATCGTGATAGGTCATGTTGAACACTTAGACTAAGCAAGAATTTCTCCGGGAAAAAGTTGATGCTGATTGTGCCTCCGTAATAAATGTATCAACACCTTCCTTCATAACCTTCATTAGTGAACTGTTTACGAGTTTCAGGTTTGAACCCGCCTAGATATCAATCCAATATTTGGTGTAGTCTTTTGTTCGTCGTTAGGTTTAAGATTATACCTAACCGAAACGAATCGATTCTGTCTAGTATATTGTGTTTTATCAATTTGTTGCGGACTAATTCCGAGAACGCCACCATGCACCTACCGCCACTGAAGCGCGACATTTCAGCGCTGCGCTGCGTTGTGTGTGCATTCTTTTCTTTTCAAATAAAATTTCACAACAAAATGTGTGAGTTCCTAACCCAGATCACGCCTGGTTCGCGCACAACGGGATATTTGTAAAGAATGTAGGTACCTACAATAGCAATAACAATCTGGGAAGATGTTTACGAAAAGTTACGACCTGCTATGCCTAAACAAAACATCGGCGTGCAAAAAGTGTTCGACTTGCACAAATCAGAAATCGTGCGCGAAACTGCGATCCACGCGCATCGCGCAAAATGATAAAACGCGCTTAAAACAAAAAAAAAAACGGTGTTAATGCTAAGAAGGAAAGATAATCTAAATAAAACGGTTTTCGTCTTTTCATTGCTGAATGTTGAAATTGGGCAATCGAGCCCGACACATCATTACATAAATCTTACTTTAATTACGTTTGTATTTTGTCGCTTATTTGTCAGGCAAACTGATAAATGCATCGAAATCGAATGGATTTAAGTCGGACGTTCAGTAAAAACGAATTATTTATATGGCGCACTCATTGTGCGACTGGGCCCATTATAACGTTTTAATAAATCTTTGAATAATGCGCGTTTTAAGGTGCTTTGCGCGCGACTTGAGATGTATTACAATACAGAATTGATTTATGAAATTCCGCACTGGAGAGACCATTTAAATAAACGTCGGATTTATTGTTCTTCCACATTATTGTGTATGTAATTTTTTTATCGCTGTATATCTAAGTTTGCTTTTAGGTTGGCGGCTCGTTGCGGAGGTGTGCACGTCGCATTCATGCATTCGTATTCGTATTGTTTGTGCATTGCCTGCTGCTGCTATTGTGCTGATTAACACATAAGCGCGTATAAAGTAAAGTAAAGATAATCGTTTGCAACGAGACGCCGACCAGACCAGACCAAACCGACGACCGGAAGATGTGTCAGATTCAGATTCGCAAAAGGGGACGAGCGCGCGCGGTCTCTCTGTGATGTGTAATACTGTCTGAAACGCCGCCTCCCTATTCATTTCTGATTTCGCAATCGCCGTTTTTCAAATTGCACGGATCCGGTGTTGGATAGCACAAACGGCATGCCGGCTTTTTATGCACACCGTACTTGTTACTGAAGATGCAATAAGACACATACAAAATGCATACAAACTGCTAAAGAGAGTCAATTTGTACAAATTAGACAAGAAAAAACTATTACAACTGAGGCTTAAACGATCGATTACAACGGTTGTGACGCGTGCGAACTGTTGTAGTCGGTCGTTGAAGTCTCCATGTTAAACATATGGGAACCTTGATAAAAGTCAAAATACGTACAAATATCATGATTAATCGCTACAGCAATCATGCCAAAATACTTGAAATTTCAATAATCAAAAATTGCTATAAAAATAGACCTAATATACGTAACATAATTATGATTAGATTAATAAAATACTAAAAATACACATTAAACTCTAATATGAACTTTGAAGGACAAAATCATTTACAAAACAGTTCCAAATTACTTAATTTGATTGACCTTCCTACAAAATTCAAATGATGTTGACCTCTCCTCAAGGACCACACTTACAACAACAAAACGTTGGGCTCAACCGGGATTTGAACCCGGGGCCTCTCGCACCCAAAGCGAGAATCATACCCCTAGACCATTGAGCCTCGATATTTTAGCAACTTTCACTGCAAAACTCGAATTTTTACTTCATAATAATAAAGTGGTTCAAAAGTCTCGTTTTTGCTAGCGTTACAAATAGCAATTTGCAATTTTTGAAATTAACATTGGCATTGAAAAAATAAGCAAGCATTAGACATCCTTGACTCTACAAACTTGAAGAAAGAAGTCTAGTAAATTGCTGAATTGTCATTAGGTAGGCGAATAAAATAATGACGAATGCACGCAACATTACTCGGATGCCGAGTGCATCGCCGCCTGATAAGCTATTTAATTACTGCTTACGCTCAATTTACGAGAAAAATTAATATACGTAACGACAATTAAATACTCGCTCCGCAAATAATGACTTCATTATTAAATACGAAAT
This sequence comes from Leptusa sp. GC000079, assembly GCA_030264655.1. Taxonomy (NCBI): domain Eukaryota; kingdom Metazoa; phylum Arthropoda; class Insecta; order Coleoptera; family Staphylinidae; genus Leptusa; species Leptusa sp. GC000079. The sequence continues at coordinate 8,077 of JARJDT010020723.1, forward strand.
TCGTATGATTGCAGCTTTGTATTTACATATACATCAATGTTGCAAACAAACAAATACAAAATTGCAGTACGAAGGGAAAATGATTGAGGATACCCTGCAATGTTGCTTAAAAAATAAAGAACGTAGATGGGTTATTATAATATGAATGTGTTTGATCGTTATCGGAACGAGACTCCACATTTAATTGCCCAGTCAGCGAATGCAGACTCTCAGCGTCAGCAAGGACAGGAATGCGTTTTTGTCTTTTTGGAAGAAACTTGACGAGTTTGACACTGAGATGGTGTAATTACGCAAATAGTACTTTCAACAACTTGTATAATTACACTAATATCAAATTATGTAGATAATTGTACTATAAATCAAAGAATTTTTTTAAGAATTCTGAAATAATAAAAGTACAATAATATCAACAGGACAACAGGTGCAGAAATTATTCAAAATCCTAATTAATTATGTACTTATATAACTTGTCGATAGGGATTGGAAACATGTGTGCAACTACCTAGATTGCAGCATCTTTGCTTCTTATTGAGAAATGCGTGTTTGCATTTGTCTATCTTTGCATGACTGTGTCGTATGTGGAAACATATCGTTGCCTCGTTTGCAGATTCCATTATGTATTTATGGCAGGATATTGTAATTTATATTATGGTAGCATTAGTATTCATATAGTTATGGCAGGTTAATATGTCTCATGACCATTAACTCGATGGTCATTCAGCAATGTTTACCAGGCCGACTGTGGACGGTTCAGCGAATGCATGAGCTATTCGCATACCTAACTATAGATATTTGCAATTACAATGACTTATGCGCAATGGAATCGCTTTAAAATAATCATAATTTATTTCAACGAAGACGTTTATTACGTACGTTCACCTATTCGTTGTCTAAATCACTTTTGTTTTGTAACAGATACCTTTACGGGTCAAGTTCTTGTATAATTGTATAAAATATATAAATAAAAAAAGCTGGGCTCAACCGGGATTTGAACCCGGGGCCTCTCGCACCCAAAGCGAGAATCATACCCCTAGACCATTGAGCCTCGATATGTGAACAACTTTCTCGAAGAAGTTCGACGAGCAAAGAACTTGAATATCTAGGCCAACAACAAATACATTCGTAACGTATACTTAACGAAAAACAACACAAGTTGCCAATACCAAGTATCTAAGCTAGAATTTTACAATAAATAAATATAGGTACTAAAGTAAACACAAGAGATTCAACAGTAAAATGGCGTATAATTAAAGCTTTTTAAACCACGCAATAAATTCCATCCACATGACAATTCAAATTTAAAATCGTAATTATTTTAAGTGGATTTTTACGATGAAGTTTACTGCGAAAACATTCTCGGTAGATCTTGCCTGCATCTAGTCATGACCAGCATTTCAATCCCAGTCCTTAAAGTGTACATTTGCAAAACGCACATATTACTTTCTGCTGATGTGCCTGCGCTGTCGTCCAGGTTTCACGACAGCAGTAAAAAAAATGGGAAAAATCTCAACATTAAATAACCGCCGAAGACAGATTGTATATCACGCAATCTCCATAAAAGACCATTAATTAAAATATTATCAGCCAAGATGGAAAATTTTAACGGCGCCGTAAATTAATTGATATGTTCATGAAGCCTCTGAAAGTGAGTGCATATATCCAGGTAGGAGTTGGTTATGAATTGAGCAAGCACCAAGCAGGACCAAATGGACCTTAATAAAATATTTAACTTGCTTTCCGGACACTGCGCACTGGCAAGTTGAAATATTGCTAATTAACAAGTGATTTACTCGGTGTAATTAACATGTAGGCAGCAAATAGGAAACATGTCGGTAGTATTTAGTACTTAAACAAATAGGCATAGGTGTAAAATATCTTGTACTTTGCACAAGCGGTATTTTAAATATTTTGCATTTTTCTTGCCAAATTACCAACTGCCTTTGAGGCTACAAGTTAAAGCAAAAATACCAAATGCAAAACAAAATGGCATCCTGCAATTACCCACTTGAACAACCATTACAGTTTCTTTTCCCCCATATGTGAACAAAAATGCATAATGGCTTCCAATTGATTTCATGTGTATACAAACAAGAATATTTTATATTACATACACTTTTAAAGAAAACCAACAACATAAGTAAGTGGTAATTACATGTTTGCGTTTAAGGCATCACATACATTTACCAACTGTGGCTGCATTAACCAGGTAAGTGCAATTATAGCAAAGATACGAGGCGAAGGAAGCATGACATCCAGATCCTCGGGTCCTATTGAGCGTGTATATTTGTGTTAAATTGTTAAGACAGTTAAGCATTTGTTTGCCAAAAAGTCAATTGTGGTAACAAGGCGAAAAGTATTATATTTTAAAAGATGCACTGCACATATGTGGTATTGGTGCAAATTGCAAATGCGAAGCATGCGAGCAATAATTTGTGCCATTTCATTGGCGCACAATGCCAACACGCAACGAAAAGTAAAGACCAGGATAATGAAGGAGTCAATTTACTTTTCGTGGTTGGAACTTAACAAATTTGGTATGTTTGCCTGCTTTCAACGCACATGTCGAATCCACCAACAAGATGCTGAGTATATAATGATAGAGCATTATGTTCGAGCAATGCAGAGGAATACACGCAATGAAAAAAACGGTTGAACCATTTTCCACACTTTAAAATGTGGAAAAACTGGGCTCAACCGGGATTTGAACCCGGGACCTCTCGCACCCAAAGCGAGAATCATACCCCTAGACCATTGAGCCTCGATGTTTAAACAACTTTCACCAAAATCGACAAACAGTATTATTAAATAAAAACGCGGTCAAAATTTGCACTCAAATAAATCACATAACACGTATGCAAATCGCATACAAACAGAAGCATAGACGAGTGCTAATTGCCTAGGCAGGATTTATAACAAACTGCAGTGGCAATAATTGCGACAATAATAACAGAGTTTTCATGTCAATTAAATATAACTGCAATTGCAATCGGCCTCAAACATAACTAAGGCATAACAAATAATGACCAGCAAGTGTACAAGTAAATCTTGTTGAACTTACATGAATGGGAATGGGAAAGTGCGTGAGTTTTCGTAACTCTAAGCACAATAATCGTATAATTAGGTTGCTTGTATGCTTGTGAAACTGTACACAACAAATGAATTAAATGAGAATATCAACGACATTCATGCAAATGTACAAATGCACTTTGTATATTAAGCGCAAGGAAAATGATTAATGAACGTGGTGAATAATTGAGGCATTCTTGTAGATTGTAAGCAATTATTCTTAATCCGGCCAAAGCAAGTTGCTTGTTGTTGTCAGAAGTCATACTGAATTGTTTTTCAATAAAACGAACAAGTATTAAAAAAATAAATTTAATTTTCTTTCTACAAGGACTAAAAATTACTTTAATAATTGCAATTGAAATTACTGCGTATAAGCTTTGATATGAAAAAATAGCATGACTAAATGAACATATCATTGTAAGCAAACAGCAACTGCTGCTCACAAACTTACAATGTTCAATGATTCAAGTTACTTAAGTTACTTTTGCCAATGCATTTGCCTTTGCCTTGTTTAGTTGTATGTACTCGACTTGTGCAACATGTCCAAGCAAATGTCCGACCGTCCACCGTAATGCATTCGAAATGATAAATGAGCGCGATAATAGTCGCATTCTTGTGAATTGTACCAATAATTCATAACCCACAAAGATACTAGTTTTTTGTGTTATTCAATTGCATGGGCAGCTTGGGCAGAAGCAAAGAAATAAGCTTGTACATGCACACGTAGTACTTATACTTCGCAAAGTAAGTGCATACAAGAAAGTAGGAATATAATGCCGTTTTGTCAGTCGTTGTCGGCTGGTAATGAGTCAACTCACTGAGTCAAGTTGACTTAACGCTTACAATGAAGTTGGTTTACTTTAAACTTTAAGTAACACCGTGTGTGTATAATGCGCATTATAATGGTGTCAGGCGTGCACTTATAAGATCAACCTTTTCTTTTCCTTTCTGCATTTATCCTTTATGTCTATAGACAAACATCAAGGTATTTGGATAATAAATTATCCAACATCTTTCACTTTTAATTTTTCATTCTTTAAAATATCACCTTGTTTCACTTGTTACCAATAAAAACCTATGGAAATGCTATTGTTTGACGTTAAGATAGATACTACAAAGTTCAACACGACAAGGCGGTAAAATCATGGTAGAATGTTGCAAGTGCTCATAAACAAATTGAATTAAACAACAAATTAACGACTGTATTTCATTCCGTGGTCCATTGAATATAATGCTAAATTTTGTTGCCAATACTTTAGGAATAACAATACCAATATAATAATATATGTAGGTAAGTGTCAGAATTTCGTGTTGATTACAAATTAACACAGACGTCCATTGTTCTACAAGCATCGTAAAGATAATTATTGTACGTGAAACTCCGATGTGCTAATCCTGTAAAATTTGCATCATAAATATTTATGTGTAGGTACGTTGGTATTTATTGTTAGATACATGTCGTTTCGTTAACAAGTCAAATTAAAAACTTTGCATGATTTACTGAATGACTAACGCACGAAGAATACAATGTCTTCATTGCTATCTTAGCTATAGTTTGAGTTCGTTGTTGTAGGTGTAGGTGAAGTGCATTAATAGAAGAAAAATTTACCATGAAATAGGCAACAAAATAACGAGATCGTGTACGATAGCAACTTAGCAACATTCACATTCAAGAAAACAATAACAGAAAACATGCTGCAAGTGCAAATGCAAACAGGAGCTTTAACGATAGCTATATTAACAAACACCAACAACATATTTGTTTATTGAACACGATTCTATTAACATCACAATCTGATTGTCTCTGTATACAGGGTGTCCACAAAATAATCAAAACAGAATTTGAAAAGTTTGCTTGCTCTAGTTTAATTTTCCTAGCGTGTGAAGATAAATGAAAGAATTCAAACTAAACCAAAAACATTAA